>JAFVLL020033794.1:0-61060 GCA_021397915.2 Tor tambroides | reverse complement strand
TCTCATTTCTGCTAATTGGCACTTCATGCGTCTCAAAGCGTTTATTAAAACTGCGTCGGATGACTTATAACTTTTATGCTGAACGCAAAACTTTGATATTAGAAACTTTTGAAACGAAAAGATTGCTCGGATGAACTACAAAGCGACAAAAGTCACAAAGAGCTGGATGACAGAGAGAAAGAAAGAAATCAAGATAATTAACTTGTATTCCAGAGTAATAATAATTAATTAACATTATAATATGTATTTTTTTTCCCTCAGGTCTACGTAGGCTATTACTTGGTTTAAGATAATAACGAAGGAAAATTAAGATGTTTTCTTACGCATTTGCTGTCCACAATCTGCCGGTATACGAGGCCTCGAAAATCATTCCACTTTTCTGCATCCCACTGGTCTGGATCACTGAAGTTCTCAAACAGTGAGTCAATATTCTCAAGTGTCTGGTAAACAGCTTTTTCTACACCAGTAACCTTCAGAAACAAGAGTTCAAACGTAAACAGATGTGCACAAATATCAACCGAAAATGATTAAAATTCAATTTAAAAGATTTATTCAAAGATTGTAGGCTACCTGATCCGTGTTTTCAGACTCGAACGCATTTTGCGGGAAAGGTATGGCAACCTTTTCCTCCAGGCACTGCATAGGGAAAATGCCTCCCTAAAACAAAAAGTATTTTCGTTAATGAATAGCCTATATATATTCGCCTAATTGAACCACTGAAGATTCTCTGCATTATTCTTACCGCGGTCTTTATAAGTGTATAGGATCTCTTCATTAAATCCTTACGAAGGGCGCAGTGTGTTGGCAATGACCGAACCTGCGCAAAGCAGAAAAAGGTGCACAGCAGGGCCACAAGATGAAGGTCCATTCTGACAGATGCCTATAAAAAATCAGACTACGTGAGTTTAAATCAAGGATGCATCAATTTCATGCAATAATTAATCAGATTCATCACATTAAGCCACTGATTCGACTGCTTACCTTGTTAACTTGCTTCACAACTTTTGTCGTTATTTGTCGTAGTATGAAAGACGTACAGTAGGTCTGCAGTTTATATACTGAATTTTGCAAACAGATCGAAAAGTGAAAGGCGTGATTTTGACGTTCATTCTCTGCTGATTAGAAATGGGCAAGATTAATGAATTTACGTTTTCGAGACGTTTGAACTCTGCCTCTGAGGATATGCCCACATGTCTTTTCATTCCAGTGCATCTCAAATGAAGACCGATTTCCCCTTATGAACGTTCATATGAAGCTAAAATCATGTGTCATAATCTCGTGTTGCTTTTAATTAATCTTATAAGATTAAGAGCAAGGTACAATCGAAACCCAACAAACAAATACGTTCCAGCGAATATGAATAAATTATGACAGATGAGTAGTGATACATTTTGAGTTACAAAACACCACAGCAGAATGACTGTGGCATGTTGACACATGCTTTTGTTCAAGACAGAACCAGTTGTTGAGAACCTGGCTACCATTTTACTACTATTAAAGTAGTACAACTGAAGGCTTGGTCACAGATGAGATCGACAAAAATAGCATACAATAAGTTTCTGCTAAAACATTTTCAGAGTGACATATCCAAGAGGATTCATATAAATAGAAATTCTCAACCAATTCATCAAATATACTAATTGTCATGAGACTGTTAAAATACTAATTGTCATGAGACTGTTTTTAGATCATGTGATCACAACTATCGCTTTTATTTTACAGTCCCTCAATATTGTGATAATTACATATTTACTAAAAACTGAGAACGAATTCCCTTGTGGAATGTGTCAAGTATTCAAAACCCCCTAAGCAACTCTGTGTCCTGGTGTAGCAGCACGTAAAAAACAAACAAACAAACAAACAAACAAAACAAACAGTACTCCCCTGGAAGCAGAAAAGAGGGATGTGAAGTTAGTTAAGTGAAATTGGGAGGTTAACCACAGAATATGCTCATAACACTGTATGTTTGTGACTTAGTAACAAATATGTCATGTGTGACAATCATAGATCCCTTCTCTGGCATTCCTGGTCTCAAGCCTCTGACCTCTGGTTTGGTCTTGGTCTGTGGCTATAAATCAGACCACAGTAACCAATGCTCAGATTATTCATTTTAATATTTAGCTTTAAGAAATAGAACTAATATTGCTCTAAAAAATCATCTATTGATTATACTATTAATAAATTATTTGAATTTATATTTTCTCCCAGATATTATAATCCTTTCTTATGGCTGTAGTAAAATGTATAACATAAATACCACTTTTTTTATTTTTTAACACGTTGTCTTCATAAAATGATCTATTCATATTTGAGTGTTACATTGTGAAAGCGGAATAAGAATTCTGAAGAATTGTGCCCACAATAACAGACTGGGATTTGCCCAAGTCTGTGTGTGTTTCAGTCTTTGTGGTTGTGGTTTTATACGCAAGAAAAAAAAAAAAAATCGTTACTCTTGGTTTGCTTCTACTGAAATACGACTGGTATATTTCAACCTCGTGGGTATATGGAGAGACCCCCACTGGCATATTACCTTAGAAAGTGAAAGTGGAAGTGAAAGAGCTGAGTGATCACAAAAAAAAAAAAAAAAAAATCACATCTGCTAATTGATAATTCAGTATACTTTATTTTTGACAAAATATCTCATGTTTCGGTAGTGACTGCACATTTTCGGTAGTGACAGCAATGTTTTGGTAGCGACCACATCACATTACTGAATTTTAACTTGTATACTAAAACACTACTAAAAACATACTAAAATACAAAAAATTGCATAACTGTACTAAAATTTTGTTTATTTCCCCCAGATATGAGGATTATTTGAGGATAACACCCAAAAAACAAAGATGTCACTACCGAAACATTAAGAGCCAGGGGGTGAAAACTTTTTGAATTTGAAGATCAGGGTAAATTTAACTTATTTTGTCTTCTGAGAAACATGTAACTATCTTCTGTAGCCTCTGAAGGGCAGTACTAAATTAAAAAAATATGATATTTAGGCAAAATAAATAAAATGTACACATCTCCATTCTGTTCAAAAGTTTTCACCTCTGACGATCTCAAAATGATCTCAAAATCATAGTCACTTTTGGAAAGTTTCAAATATGCAGCAGATGCTGGAAAACCAAAGAATGTGCAGGAGCTGTAGGATTTTTCTGAAGAACAGTTGAACTGCTCAGGACCAACGCAGGACTCATGAACAACTATCACAAAACAGAAAAACAGTCGTGGATCATCCAGGAAACACCACACACAAATAAGATTCAAGGGTATGTAAACTTTTGAACGGGGTCATTTTTATAAATTCAGTTATTATTTTTTCTTGTGGAGTATATATAAACATCTGTTATGTGAAATAGCTTATTCAGGACAGTACTAAATAAAAAAAAATATGCAATTTTCATGAGCACTCTTATTTTGTTAAAATTATTAACATATTTGCATATTCTGGAAGGGGTATGTAAACTTATCAGCACAACTGTGTACACACACACACACACACACACACACACATACATATATATATATATATATATTCATATTTATATATGATTTATATCATACATAAATTTAAACATATTATACATATATTGCTTAAATATATACAGTGCACAGCATAAATGAATACACCCCCTCTGAATAAATATAAAAGATGTATTTTCTTAATGATCACTAATATAATTCATGGAAAGATGGCAAAATTGAAATGTATTAAACATATACTTAATAAAAACAACAAAATATATGCCAATATGTTCTGTAAAATAAGTAAACTAGCCAATTTTGTTTAAATGAAGGATTGCAGAAATGAGTACACCCTAGATTTAGCAAATGTATAATATTCTAGTACTTAGTATGTCCTCCAGAACTTTAAGTATACTGCTCTGAACTTCTTGGCACTGAGTGTACAAGTTCATGACAAATTTTCACATCTGTCCTGTTTAACTCCTGGAGGACGTCCTCCTTAAATGCTCTGGTCTTTAATGGGGAGTTTTGCTCAGCTCATCTCTACAGAATCCCCCTTAGGTGCTCAAGAGTGTTAAGACTGAGTGAAATACATGTCCACTGAAGGATTTTCATGTCGGAAGAGTGTATATCATCATTGTCATGTTGAAAAAATGGCCAACAACTCAGGAAATGAGGAGAGGGTAGCATCTTCTGTTTCAAGTTTTTGTATTACATCACACAGTGGTGTGTGAATTCATGACAGCATTGATAAAGCACAACTCCCTCACACCTTCAGCACTCATTCATCACTGTATAAGAGCTTTACTACCACTGAACGTCACTATGGGTACCATGCACTTTTCACTGTACTCCTCCTCTAGCAACACCAGAACATTTTGGATGCTTTTGGATCCAAAATGATTGACTTGGTCTCTTGAGACAAGAGTGTGGATTCCCAGAAGTCTCTATTTTGTAAATATGGGCCTTGGGAGAGGTTAAATGAGTTTATCTTGCTTTGGCTACAGTAGGTAGTTCTGATGTGGATAAACAACCATGCATGTCACTTCTGCAGGCTGCGTCATACTCTGTGAGATAAAGTGTCACTCTTTTCATAGCTTTTGCTGGTGTACCGATGAAATATGCTACCTATCAGATTGTGCTACCGATATTATATTTGCATTGTTTTGAGGGTAGGTTTAGGGTAAGGGTAGGTGTGGACGGGTAGGTTTAGGGTAGGGGTAGGTATGGACATTAAAAAAAGCCTCAAAGCACATGAATAAGATGCTGGTAGCACAATCTGATAGGTAGCATTTTTCGCTATCGATTTGTGCTACCTATCTTTTTAATGGGAGGTAGCACAATCTGAGCGGGTAGCACAAATCGTCAGAACACCGGCTCTGAGACACTTTCTTGGTGTTTCTCCTGCTCTTTTTCTAGCAAAAACTCCCTCATCACTAAATGAAAACTTAAAGTGAAGACCTATTTATTTCAGGGGCCTTTTCAAAAGTCCATAATTTTTTAATTTCTGTGTCACTTTTGCTATATTTTGAAACAAAAATTTAGTATTCCTCTTATACCATTGTCCTCTTTTATGCTAAGAAATAAATCTCCTGGCAGTTCTCTCTCAAGTGGTTTCACTGTTGTCAGCATTAAGTCTGAGTGTGATTCAGTGGGCTATTTAACACTTTTAATTGTCAAGAAATGACTTATCTTCAACAGTTTTGGTTCAACATACTTACCTGTTGATCAAAACTTGCCTTAAAGTTACACCAGAAATTGTTATTTAGTTTTATTTAGTAACTTTCAGGAGGGTGTACTCATTTTTGCAACACAATATTTTATCACTTTGATAAGAAAATCTTATTTTCCTTAATAATTCTGACATTCTTGTTTGGTAACTGATCAAGTAGACTTGCTGGAATATCATATCTCTAAAGAACCCTAACATGTCTTCTAAGTAAAGAGTAATTGCTGAATTTGTTAAGTTTCAGAGGGGGTGTACTCATTTATGCTGCTGTACATGTATGTGTGTGCATTCATATATACATAAAATATACACGGTACATACACATATATTATGTAAACACAAACTTTTCTTTGGTTACGATTAATTGCACTATTTTTTTTTTGACAGCACCAATTAAAAAAAACCAAAAACGAAAAAAAAAAAAAAAAAATCACAACAAAATTACTAAAATTTCGACTAAACGAAAAGGAAATGGATAATATAAAAATAATAACTGATTCAAAATATAAATGAGTGCAGTCCTTGTACATCTGTACATTACCTCATGTAATTTGACAACATACTAATTAGTCAATATTATCATAAATATGATTATATATACTGCATATAATTTACAAATTTTCCCAGCTGAGTCTTGGTTCTCCCACATTCTATACGCTAAAAATCGAATCTTTTTTTTTCCCAATCGTTGTCCATGGCTTGCTGACATTATTATTATTAGTTTGTAACTCTGCTTTGTAGCAATATGTCTTGCCTAGTAAAAAAATCCTTGTACAAATCAACTGAATTGCAACAGACACTGCCACCTAGTGGCAATTAACTTGAGAAGCACATCATCTGTGTGTAAAAATTCATTTATAATCATGCCAATGAATAGACAGGGAATTTTAGGTAAACTGGGTAGTCTGATTTTAAGGATTTACTGGACTTGGACCAGAAACACATTAAAAATCTATATGACAAAGAAAACTCAGTCAACCAAAACAAAAGCAGAAAGGCAAAAGCAATAAATAAAAGAGAGGCACATATAATTAAGATACATTTTTACAAATATATTTTATTCCACATAACACACACACACACAAAAAAAACATTTTAATGAGAACATACTAAATCCTGTCTTAATGTATTCTAAGGTACTGCAAATATGTCAAACAAAGAGGCCGATCATATTAAGCATTTTGGATTCCCTAAAATCCTTATACAATTACATGACTTTCTTGGCTTGATATCTGACCTGACCTTCAAACCTCAACCTGTGTGGTCATGGTAGTATCAGCCACATAAAACAACTGAGAATTGCTTTGGAAATAGAGAAGAGGAATCTGAGGTCAGTTGCACTGAAATTGAGAGGTTAAACACAGAGGATGACCATAACGCTGCACTCATTATGGTCAATACCAAACATTAAAGAGAAAACTTATGTATTCTTATGTATAGAGAAAACTTGAATATTCAGTGGTCACTTATCTGGAAAACACTGGCAACTGTGAGGGTTGAGAAAGTTGAGTGGGTGTCAATGAAGGAGGGCCACTGTGAGGTCCCATGAGAAATCCTCCTCAGTATTACTGTCAGCAACTTCAAACTCATTCCAGGAGATGTCATTTACCTGCCACATAAAGCAGTTGGCTATTAGACAGCCCTCTGATTGGCTGTTGCTAAACCACTGATCAGATAAGAACTGAAAGTGACTGGCTAGTTCCTCATAGCAATGGCTGATAATATTACTGACCCTGAAAAATAACCTTATGAGCTGATTTCAGTAGATGTGGGACAAATTTTCATACATTTACTTCTCTGTAAATGGAATAAATTCAAAACGTCATTGACCAGAATGTTCAAAGATCTTGAAGAAACACTTACTTTTATGACTCCTTCTGAGTTCTCTTTTGGAAGGATCTCATCTGGATCAAACTTGATCTCAATTGCTACTTTCCCATTTCCTATGGGACATTAATGATATGAAATAGATGTTATTACAAAATGCAATGTATTGTATAATGGTTGCTCTAAATACTTACCCAAGATCATGAGAAGCTCTTTTTCAAAGGCAGCCACCACAGCTTTGTCTTTGGCATGTTTCACTAGCGTCCCTCTTTTTCTCAGATTTTCCTCTGGATCTAAAGAATTCAACATTTTAGCAGATGTTGTGAATTCATATATATAGATAGATAGATATATGATATATGAAACTACTTTTTTATTCATTTGGTCATATTGTCATGTAGGACTACTTAAAAAGCTAAATAAATTAATATACATGTTAAACATAAGACAGACAAAAGATACGTAACTTAAAGATTATTTTAATTATTTATTTGTTCATTTAAATGTTAATATTAATTTAAATATTATTATTATAAATATTTCTTCTTATTGTTATTATTATTGAGATACTATTATTGAAAAAATAAAGCATGTTGCATACCTCAAGCCAAGTGTGTATGTAAACTCACTTCGATCGTTGTCGAGTATCTCCTCTGCCACACCGACCCCCTGGCAGCTCATTCCACGCTGTTGGAAGGTCAACTCTGCTATGCAGCCATATTTCAAAAGCACACTCTGGTTCATATGTTTCTTCTTGGCACCCTGCGTCCACACATCTTGAGATGTCCTTCAACTGTTGAAACACAAAAATGTTTGTTTACAAACCGGCTATGAACGGATGCACTTAGCCTTGAAGGAAAAATGAAGAGTCTATTCGGTTTATATCATCATCATCATTGCTGCTGCTCACAGTAATTATGCGAGTAGACCAGCCGCCAAAGCCCAGATAGTGATTAGCCAGGTTGTGACATTTGGAAAGGCTGAGAGGTTTAGTGCTATAGAAGGACAGATTCTGCTTCGTGCTCAAACGGACCTGAGGGATAGGTTGAAAGAGAGAATAAGAAACATATTTGCAAAACAACTTTTAATTCATTACAGCTTTATCTGTAGCTGTAATACATTATGGCCCGGTTTCACAGGATTAGGCCATAGATCAATTAGGACATCTAAGTAATTTTTATAAAAGTGCTTAGAAAAAAAACATTACTAGTGTGCATCTTGAGACAAAACAAAGGCACTGATATGTTTTAAGATCAGTCAGTGCAAGTTTCTTTCAGTTGAAACAGCTCAGACTTACATTTTAGTCTAGGACTAGGCTTAGGCCTTGTCTATGAAACCGGGGGTAGGCTACCTTTAAAGGAGAACTTTGGAAAAGACACTGTTTATCAGTGGCCCGCTGAGCTTTGGAAGCCTGTGCCGACGAGTAGAACTTCACCATTGCGTAGAACCCAGGTTCTGCCACCGTGGCATTGGGACAGACCTTCAACAGGTAAAGAGCTCCAAATGCTGAATACACGCTCCACAGGGACTCCTAAGAAGTCAGGTGAGAGGTTTAATTAAAAGTAATTAAGCTTAAAGTTGGGTACATTTTATGCAGTTATTGGTGATTTTGCACTAAAAATCCCTAAAAGTCCAAGCTAACCAATTTATGACTTCTTATACAAACATAATGCTTATGTACATTTTTGGGCAAAGGAAACATAACCTGATTTAAAGAGCAGGTGAATGATTTATTAGTGGGCATTCATTAGATAATGAGAATAGTACGATGAAATCTAATAATATAATATAATATAATATAATATAATATAATAATAATGCATTTGTCTCTGAAAAACGTTGGCTGAATGTCCCAAACGAAAATAGTTTTGTTGTTTTCGAGAGGGACTTTCAACTCAATTATATCGACTTCAATATCCATGAGATATGGATTTTAAATAAAGCTACCACTCGACAACGGTGGAGTTACCTCATAAAACATATGACTGAACTTAAAACGCTAGACAAAACTGAATAATCAGCTCACACAACACCCCTCTGGAACTTCCGTAATCGCATTTGGCGCTTTTGGGCGTCATATTACATAAAGCGCTGTGATTGGATCAGTGAAGGATTCCGAAAGGATTGAACAAATTGGAGTTTCCGCGGTGACGTAATAACTACAAAAGTTCCAAACTTTCTAAAAGCGTTCACAATAATAAAACAACATAATTTATCAACATTTTTAAAATGTAATCTAGTCTCATCCGGTTAATATGTAAAGACCCGCAGTATTGCGTCGCAGAACAATACTGCTTTTATTTTTCATATTATTAAATTACAAAATGTATTTTGGCATGTCGTGTTTAATGTGCCAATGTTTAATTTTGTTTAAACTAAAGGTTAGATACCCGCCTAGCAACAATACAATTCGGCCCATTTTAGCTTGTTCATTGTTTTGGATGCATTACAGCTCCTGATATGGCACAACAACACAGATTTTGACCTGAACATCCGGTCAAAAGATGTGGTTAATGTTGAAAGAGGCAGGAAAATTAAACCACACAGGCCAAGAACGTTGGATGCAACTTATAACTTTAATGGAGAAAGACACAGAACTTGAAGAGAACAATAGTATAGTAGAATAATAAGGGCATAATCTATGTGACAGACAATGTTTACATGCATACAATTAAAGAGTGAACCCATCCATTTAAATTACAATTTCGACATAACACTGATCTTTAGCCTTTTTGAGCCATAATATAGGCTACTAGGCTACAAGGGTGCCCAATCCTGTTCCTGGACATCTACTTACCTGCAAAGTTCAGTTCCAACCCTGATCAAACACACCTCTCTGTAATTATCAAGTGCTCCTTCAGATCTAATTAGCTGATTCAGTTGTGTTTGATCAGGGTTGGAGCTGAACTCTGCAGGAATGTAGATCTCCAGGAATAGGATTGGGCACCCCTGTACTAGAACATATTGTTAGCTCTTTGACTAAGGTCAATTAGGCCACATTTGAAAATATATTGCCATATATTGCTTAGCACCACTGTGAAATGTTAAATCAGATCCATCCTTTACGTTTTTAAGGAACAGCTTTAATTTATGAGCACTCCCTAATGAGAAGAATAAATACAACAGTGGTAGATAAGGTTTAAATATGGGAGGGAAAAAGAAAAGACAGCCCTAGCTATGCCTGGTTGACATTTCTTGCATATATAAGACGAGATCATAATTACTTAAGGAGGTTTTAAGGACTGGTCTTAGATTTGCAGAAAGTGCTACAGGCATTGACTAGCAATACATCGGCGCCCTCTACAGGGTGCAGTTAGAATCCAGGGATCGCCTGCAATTTGCAACCCTCAGGTAGGTTTCGACCTTGTGCATGTCCTTTTTGAAGCAAGCCAGCAGACGAAAACTCTCTCTGAGGTTGTTCTCCCCCATGGTCAAGTAGAAATCCTCAAAAGGCAGCGGCAGGGAGTCGTTGTCATCCATGTTTGGTTGACCATCAAGACATCCCTGTGCAGATACAAATGCAAAATGATCTCATAGCTGCCCAAATAAGCCTTGAAGATGAGAAGATGCTGTCACACTAGACACACTGTGTGAAAAAATAAAGTAGCCTAGAAGCCTGTATTTCTCACCTTGATGAGCACACTGATGCCCATTTTCAAGTCGGCCAGCTTCTCAGTGATCTGGTTGGGGCTCCCGATGGTCAGGCTGTTTGACACGGTTCCGCTCAGGGTCTGGCTGGGGAACTCCCAGGACTCAGTGAGGTGGAAAGAGATGCGAAGGAGCTTCAACATCTGAAGAAAGAAAAAATAACATTGGAGGCTTCAAACCACAGGCCATTTTTGATGTTTATGCTGCCCATATTTGGCCAATCCAGGTGCTTCCCAAACTATGATATGCAAAAATGTGTAATGATGGAAACATTTCATCTCTTGGCATCTTATGTGGTTTCTAAATGTTCAATTTCTATGATTTATTTGCAATTTAAGAGTAAACCGTCGTCCACTTGTGTGAAAACAGCCGAAATATTTCACCTGCATCATGCATAATGTTGTATTCTTTTATTAGATACTATCCTCATGAGAGGGACCTCATCCTAAAATTTAAAAGGCAGCTATATATTTAAGTGAAAATTATTATAAACGTTATTTGGAAAATATTTAAATTTTTATTACATTTATTTAAATAACTTTATTATTTATTACTTTATTCCACTGTTTATTAATTATTTAATCAAATGTATTTAGTTACATTTTCTTCTTCTTCTTATAATAATAATAATAATAATAATAATTATTATTATTATTATTTTACATTTTTACAAATTTCTTTCTGAACTGTTCCACAGATGCCTTAGTACCCCTGGAACAAAACAGGCTGGGATTTTATTTTTAATTATATAGTTTACTCACAGAGCTCTTCTGTGTTTCATCTTTTCCAGTGGGCGCCTCAATGTAGTCAGAATTGCAGAAAGACAGAGGGAAGATTTTACTCAGCTGTCTGCGCTCCTCAGGTAACAGGCTGTCCTCCTTGATAACAAAAGGCAAATTGTGTTTAGTATTGTATTTAAAATGTATTATTTCTAATACACTCACTCAAATAACTAAATAAATAATTGCCTCTGATAGAGGTACGCAGATGAGTTCTCAAAGTCCTAAGCTCATATTTTACTTTTAAACCTAAATAGGTGTGACCAATCACATTTGCTCTAAATCAGAGGTTAGAATCTACTAGTTCTGAATAGATTTGAATGAAAATCTTACAAAGTCGTTAATCATTTTTGCGGCCAGTTGGTGCAGGTGTTGTACACGAATGACTGCGTTATTGAAGAGCCGCTGGTTATCTGATGCTCTGCCCTGGTTCACCAACAAACTAACCAGCACCACCGACAACAGCACTAATGCTAGAAGAAGAAAAGAAGGAGATTTATTTTTCATCTGCAACATGGTTTGGTTTCAAAGCTGTTGAAAAAATAACCAAATAACCAGTGAAATCAAGTTTTTCGATTAATTTGTTCGCCATGCTCTAGTCAACTCTTTAAACTATGAAATTAGTTTTACAGGTAAGAAAAAATCCAATAAATAATATTAAATATATAACTAAATAGGGAGATGAATATAAAATAAGATGTGCAAAAGAAAGCATCACATCCATACCTCTAGCCATTTCGCTCAGGGTAGACAAGCTCTCACAGGCTTAGTTAAAATGTTTGTTTTTCTGGCTCAGGTACTGATATTTATATGTGGCATGAACATGTTTTGATGCATCTTAATGCATGAGAGTTGAAACATGAGAGCTTCCATGAGAACTATGCTTTAATATGCATTGTTATGTGTATTTAGACACCATACGTTAGTGTTGTAATGGTTCTGGTCATTTATGTGTATGGCTATTTCCATGACTCTGGGATGATGTTGGCACCAAGACATCATTTTCTTTATTGAAAGAAATAATATGGATATAAAAGAGATACAAAAGCAAGTTTCCTCTCTGTGTGAAAGTTTGGAAAAATATTGTGGTCTTTATATTCTGAAAATGTTTTACAAACCACTCAGTTTATGCTTTAGTCCAGTGGCTGTTACTGACATGGCGCTGTAGTCTATATAATGAGAAGGTGCATGTAGCATTGCCACGTAACCTGTACATGGTGTCATCTCCTTCCAAAAGGACATGATCTCAATAATTATGAGAATAAATCAGGTCATATACGTGTTTGCTGTCACTGTGGGGATGCGGGAGGATTTTCCTATTCAGACGTGGTGTTGGCCTGTGTGTAATATTCAGCAATCTTGGGGTTGTGAAATGTCAGTGTGACATTGATAGTTTAATCTCTTGCGGGGAAAAACAAAATACAATCTGTTCACTTGAACCTCATGGCTGTTCTTCCTGTCACGTTAGATTATCGGTATAAGGACCAAATTGTAACTGGTGTTCTGTGACAGGTAATGTAAGATAATTGATTAGTTATATAACAGATTAGAGAAATACAGAAAATGGTGAAAGATAATGAATCCTGTTGTGATGCCATAATATATTTTCTTCATTGTGAGCTTATGTTCACGACAATTAAGCACGTTTGAAACCGTGCACTGTCTACTTCAATATAAAAAGTATTAGGTTAAATTAATAATGGCAATTTATGCTGATTATAATTTTAGCATTTCTTATTTACCATCAATGTTGAATACAGTTGTGGTGCTTTTTTTTCTGGAAATTGTGATTGTTTTTTCAAGATTCTCTGATTAATAAAAAGTTCAAAAGAACAGAATTTATTTGAAATATATATATATATATTTTATATACCATTCTAAATATTTTTTCTGTCACGTTCAATCAATTTAACGTATCCTTGCTGAATATAATTATCCATTTCTTTCTTTCTTTCTTTCTTTCTTTCTTTCTTTCTTTCTTTCTTTCTTTCTTTCTTTCTTTCATTCATTTTTTAATATCTTACCACAAACTTTTGAATGGTAGTGTATCACAGTTTCCACAAAAATATTAAGCAACTCAACTGTTTTCAACAATGATTATAATAAGAAATGTTTCTTGAGCAGCAAATCTGCATATTAATGATTTTTGTATGATCATGTGACACTTTGCCATCACAGGAATAAATTACATTAAATATAATAAAATATAAAACAATTATTTTAAATTGTAATTATATTTGACAAAATTATTGTTTTTACTGTTTATTTTTAACTTTTTGACCTCAAAATGGTTAAAACATCCAACTTTTGTCTGCCAGTATGTGTGTGTGTGTGTGTGTTACATAAATGATCATATCTGGACATTATAAATTATATTACAGTATTACAGTAATGAAAGTGAGATTTGTGTCACATTACAGCAATGTGATTTTTTTTTTTTTTTTGCAACCAATGAAACTTTTGTATAAATAATGTCACATAATGTCTTAAATGTCCTAAAATAGGCTGCAAAATATAGGCTTATATTTATTTTCTTTTGATTTTGGAAATATGGCTTCTTTGTGATATTCACACAATATTCACCTAATAATGTTCTGTTTCCATAAATAGTTGTGTTTTCCATCATGGGTAAGATAATGATTATAAGACCGCCCTCTCCTGGGCCACGCTGAGCTCCTGAGTTTTCTGCATTTGGTTTACCAAGAGCCAAACTGTCTTTTTTTCACAGATTCTGGTCTCAGATCAGCTTGCCAGAGAAACATCTACAGAGAGAGAACAGAACTGAGTGGCATCACAAGAATTCAAAGACTGTAAGTTACTTCCACCCTGTGGTTACAATCGGAATGAAAGCAGGTGCCAGAGGTAAATCCCCCATGATGCCTCAGCTGTTCACACTGGGCATTGTGATGACTGTCTATACCGCCTGAACTTGGCACCTGTCAGTTAAGTGTGAGAAACCAAAACTCCTTGAAGAAAGCCCTGTCAGGTGGATCTAGGAACACCATCATTCCTCCAAATACCAACGAATGATAAGGAATAGAAAGAGAAGTGCTGTGTTTTGTATGAGAATGCACAAGGCAGCGCCACTAAATTCAATATCTTTTCTGAATAAGCTGTATTTACGACATTATTCGAGCTTAAATGGAATTTCGTGTTTTAAAAGCTTCGAGTTATTTTTGCGTCCGTTAATGACTCGGAAGACATTCACAGAAAATAGCTTACTTCCGCTTTGAAAACTAAGGTGGATAGAACTTTAAGCCCCTTGAAATGTTGATCAAAGCATTAAAGATCTCTAAGAGAATGCTTGCAATTAGCTGTGAGTTGAAGTATCATGTCACTGATAGCAATGGAGTAAATGGAGATTGGATCCATCTCAAGTTAAGGTGAGTTGGCGCAATGCTGCTATGATCCCATATCCAAGTAGACGGCTTTACATACCGGACACGTTTAAATAACACGTTCTATATAGAGAACACTGTCTACCGACCTGCTTCCGCTTCTGACTGCCGACTGAACGGATATGGGATCTTCTCTTTACTCTGTATCTCTTTTTAAACTTTACCTTTGGCTTCGTTAGTAAGACGGTTTCACAATCAGACACGCAAAATAAGAATTGTTCAAACATATACACACGTAATAGACAGCATTTAGATTATAAATATTTTATAAATAGCTTAAATGGAAGCATGAAAATCTTGGCAACTAGACTGAAGTCTGTACAAAGACTCAGACTGAACCCACAGCCTTGGTGTTGCTAGCACCACAATATATACTTGACAACATTAAGCAAAAAAGAGGCACCTGCCCCTGACGCCACATGCTGCATGTTCACAATGACCTTTGACCCTTTTGTGGAAAACTTCTTGAACTTTAGACATCATTGATCCACTCATGGCCTTAGCTTTTCTGCACGAAGACAAGAGATCTATTTCTGTGTCCGTAAATGGTTTGGCAACCTGGATAAGCTGTGCTCTTCCTTTAAGGCAAACTCCACCTTGTTCCCACTTCTCGTCAACTCTTGTTCAAAGGGGGCGATGTTACACATCCACCCTGGAATGCTCTGACTCCATCCCACCCGCTCTCCGGTTCCACAGGCTGCTCATCACAGTTCTCGAGTCGTCTCATGTTGCATCTCTTTGGGCAGCTGCGGCTTCTTTGCTTTGGAGGCAGCACTCGTTGACGGGACGAGCTTCTCCATTGCTTCCTTAGCTTACATAAAGGCTGAATCCCAGGAGACTCCTGAACAGCCTGTGAAGGAAGCAAACAAAGGTTGTTCAGGTCAAGTGTGCCATCCTGAAAATGCTGAGCAATGAGTAATGTATTCAGTAATCAGTTAATGAATCACCTCTCACAAGTTAAGTTACCTAATATATGTTGGATCTAGCGGTTAGTGCATATCCTCCAGACACAGCGGTGTTCGTGCGTGTCAATCCTTTCTCCACGATAATGACCTGTCAACTGTTTCCAGCCCTAAAAATAAATATATAATTAAATGAATAAAGCCAAAAAAAGACCAATGTAAAAAAGGGAAAAGTTATAAGAACACAGAAGAGGACAAAATACAAAAAATTAATAAAATATAAATGTGTGAATACTTTGAAAATAGGACTAAAATAAGAAGGGGGAAACCAGGGAAAATTAATTATAAAGAAAGTTAAAGCAAGCAAATATTCAGTATGTCATAGTACATGTATTATGACTTTAGTGATTTCTTTATGCCAGAGTGTCACACTGATTACCATGAAACAAAAACACTAAGATGCTCTCCAAAGACATATTTAAAACTACAAACCAAGTCGAAATTGGTTTAATATGTCTACTTTCAGTGGCATTACAAATGATGAGGGTCAATTTCAAGAATATTCTCTCCGGTATTAAACCCTCGACACTGAGTGTCACTCAAACGGCAGTGAGAATGAATGAGCATATTAACACCACTCGGCGTCCACAGTTGACCTCTGACCTGATTTGTATGCATGGCACTTGAGCGGCTGTGATCCAGGGGATGCCGCAGTAGTTCTGTGACGTCCAGTGAGTGGCATGTGTGCTTATGTGTATAAGTTTGACTGTGTTTGTGAGAGAGAGAGAATTAGTACCTCCTTGACTGAAGTATTCAGTGCACCTGAAGCCTTCATTTACCTCTACAGTACATGCAGTTTATTCATTTCAACAGATATTTATGCCTTTTTAGTTTTTTTTTTTTTTTAAGTGTATTCTCGGGTAAGACTATGCAAATGATGTTTTAAATCTGATGGACTGTAAAGCTGAAATCATATAATAAACCATTGCTGTTTAAAAGCCATCTCAATAATACTATAAATAGAAAGTATTTTGACCACAGGGTGGCATATGTTTGCCATATCAGCTGGACAACTTGAAATAGAAAGAGTCACAACAAGTAGCATTTTGTAAGTTAAAATATAACTTTTTTTTTTTTTAAATATTCAGTTTTGATAATGTAACTGTTTTGTAATTGCATTACATATTGTTATAACATTTTAAAAAACCAAAGACTCAAAAAACAAAAGTTTATTTCAGTCATGTAAACAGAGAAAGAATATACAATAAAATTAATAAATGTTTCAGTACTTGAAAAAAATGTTACAAGATCTATTACATGCATTCAGCAAGTGACAGATACTGTGAGGAGTCAATACATTCAGTGCACTACACAGAGTGTTAGTAATGTTAAGCAGAACATTAAAAAACATCTAAAAATGTTTAATAAACTAAAATTTCACAATTTGCTTAATCGTGATTTAATTTGAAAATTAAATGACCAGCAAGATTTTGAATAATAATATTATTAATGTGTCTTGTACAATTTAATAAAAATGATAAATGAAAATGTTTTTCTGAAAAGCAGTTGGCCTCTGTAAATACTAGCATTCAGTTATTCTGCAAATATGGAAATTGTCTGCTTGTGCATTCTTATTTTTATCTCTGTCACATTATTATTGCATGAACAAACTGAATTATGGATAAGTTACATTTTTCCTTATAATCCTTTATCTCTCTGCTCACCACCCTCACCATTGGTTTGCGTTCTACAAAGAAATATAATAAAAGTGAAAGAAATGCCATAAATAAAAGTATGAAAGCATCAGAAACTTCATGTTTAAGTGTTCCAACACTTCCAGCCGGGATGGCTTAATTAAATTGATAGATTCATGGACAGCCAGTGCATGTTTAATCACATGAAATGTATCCTCAAAAGTACAAATTGTTTCACCAATTCAATAAAAAATAAAAAATAAAATGATGTGAAATGACAAGCAAATGAAAAAACTTCCTAAAAACTCCTTACCTGTCAGCAAAAATAAACACTGTTAAAAGTTTAAATCGGTTATGTGAGAGACAGATAAATTGTTAACTTTGCAATAAACCTTTAATCATCAAAATGACAGTGTAAATTCTGGATGAGTATAGGTACAGTAAAACATAATAGGGATGCTAACAGTCACATTAGGTCAGTCTTGTTGACTCTGACGCTTTGAAGGCATTATAGCAGACATGAGAAATGTGTCCACAGAACATCATACACAGTCTCCACACAATGCTTATAAAAAGCTGGCTAGTTGACTTCTGACCCTGACACATCCATTCATACATGTAGTTTTTCCGACATACAGTGCCCTGTTCAAGCAATCCTTTGCATAATTTCATCTACAGAATATTCTGTCATTATATCCACAACATGACATTTCAGGACATGGCTCATAAAAAATGATATCTAAAAGTAAAAATAAAAAATGACCTACATAAATAAGCCAAGGACTTCACAGACTATATACTTGCAATAAACAATTTGCAAGTACACCCTGCACACCAAAAAGGCTCATTAGGCAATTTTAACATTACAGAATACATATTTACAATAAGCTAAGCTGGGTAGCTAACTGTTAGAAAGACTCTTTTATAGTTTATGTTTTATGGTCTGCCTTAGTTAAACTTATAGTGATATTTTTGTCTTTGGGCCAACTAGAGATTCTGCTTTTATTGGATTTAAGGCCAGAGTCAAAAAACAAATTACCTGTTGTTAGTGAAGTCTGTATAAAGGTAAATGTACATAATATTACATGTTTTTTACAGTGAACTGTTAAGACTAATATGCTTTGTTAAATACAGATTATCAGGTCATTTCAACAGTGTTAATTTTATTTAGTGCAAAAGTGTTTATTTTGAATGCTAGTCAC
The DNA here is from genome assembly GCA_021397915.2 of Tor tambroides. Classification (NCBI taxonomy): domain Eukaryota; kingdom Metazoa; phylum Chordata; class Actinopteri; order Cypriniformes; family Cyprinidae; genus Tor; species Tor tambroides. The sequence continues at coordinate 42,419 of JAFVLL020033794.1, read as the reverse complement.
ACTGAACTGTGAAAAGTCAGTAAAATCTAAATCTCAAATGTGTTAAATGTTAAATGCAATAAAATTAGATACTACAAAAATTATATGTAATTCAGGATTTATTTTAGGCTTTGCCTGGTTTCATGGCAAGTAATTGGGTTTTCCTTACTGTTAGTTTTGAATGATTAGTAATCATTTCCATTTTAAAAAAAAAGAAAAAAGTTGTCATTTCAGGTTCTGTGCATGAAAATCATTGATATCCGCACTAAGAGCCCAATCATTTCCAGTGCCATAAGACAAACAGTTGGTGATGGTCTTCTCAAGGGCAGTACTTAGAGGAGCCATCGATTGCATCGCTAATATTGATTACAACTCGTTGCCATTTGCAAAGAATCTTCGCCTTACTGACTCCATGAATTTCGTTCATTCTGGCTGTTGGGTGCCGAACTACAATTCTGAATAAACAGTCTCCAGTAGGGTCTCAGTATCGCTAGGCTTTCCAAAGGTTAAGTGTACACCATGTCTTGAACCTGTTACACAATGGACTCCCTCACGTTTTCCGCAGCGGCTGAGGAGTCAGGAACGGGAAAAGGGGCAGAGTGCAAGACCACATCGCTCTGAACTCTCACTGGGGGACGCTTAACCCCAAACTGTGGTTTCCCACGTTGAGAGAAAGAGAAACCCATAGGTTTGTCGTCCTCAATGACCTGATCTCCATACAGACACCTCATTTTCTTAGCTATCATCCCCACTTTTTCCGGAGCATCTTCACCTTGTCTCTTTGAGTCCGTCTTCTCTCTGTACATGTACGAGGCATGTTTGAGGCCGCGTTTGAGAACGTGCTTGCGGTAGGCTCTTTGAATGGTCGAAGCGGCCACTTCTTCTTGCTTCCGTTTGAGAGTGCTGGTGATGGGCTCATACGAAACCTTTGAGGGATTGTTGGCCATGAACTTCTCCTCCATAGTTGCCTTCATGGCGTCCATCTGGTCAGAATCTCCCAGCACCTCTGTAGTGAGGGCCAGGAGAATGTCCAGACAGTGGATCTTATCGCCAGGGACCATGGGAAGGTCCATCGTGATCAGCTTAAGGGTGTTCGGTTTCGGGATTCTCAGGGGGTCTTTCAGCGTGTCGCAGAATTCGGACAGCCTACTGTAAGCGATGAACTGAGAAGCGGTGGGGTCGAACTTCTCCCAGGTTTCATAGAACATCTCAAAGTCGTCCTCGCACAAGGGGTCACTGCTTTCCTCTGTCGCTACGTTGAAGTTTTCCAGGATAATGGCTATGTACATGTTGACCACAACGAGGAAGGACATGACAATGTAGCTGCAGAAGAAGACGATGCCTACCGCGGCGCTCCCGCAGTTTCCTCGGACAGGCGATCCCGGGTTCTCCACATCCGGGTCGCAGTCTGGTGGGCTGTTGAGTATAGGTGCCAACAATCCATCCCAGCCGGCGGAGGTTGTGATCATGAACAAGCATATGATACTGTTCCCGAAGGTCTCGAAATTAAACATGTCATCGATGCCTCCTTCTTTTTTCACATAGCCAAAGTTGGACATGCCAAATATGGAGAAAATAAACATGATTAAGAACAGAAGCAAGCCGATGTTGAAGAGGGCAGGAAGTGACATCATCAGCGCGAACAGCAACGTCCGGATTCCTTTGGCACCGCGGATGAGCCGCAGGACGCGGCCGATTCTGGCCAGTCGGATGACGCGAAACAGCGTAGGCGACACAAAGTACTTCTCGATGATATCCGCCAGCAAAAGACCTGTGAGACGAGAAAGAATCAACAAGGTAATATTATAAGCAATGATATATGAGGAAATCTAGTCTACAACAAGTGAAAGGTACTCTCTGCATTCATGTTGGTGTTTATATGATTTTTAAAAACCTCTATGCCATTGTCAACAAGTTTAATGACTCTAAAACTGTCATGTAAATCAAGTAAAAATGATTTAATTATTTATTTAATTTATTTGATTACCATCAATAAAGCAAACTTACCTAAGATTGAAAGAATGACCACCACAAAATCAAAAATGTTCCACCCAATGGAAAAGTAGTGATAGCGCAGGGCGATGATCTTGAGAATGCACTCCCCGGTGAAGAGTATGATGAAGACAAAGTTGATAAAGAACAAAATATATTCCATGTCTACACTCTGGTCATCTGTCTCCACCATCATGGTCACCATGTTCAGGCAGATCATCACCATAATGAAGATGTCAAAGAACTGCTTGGTGACCAGGTCAAACACCAAACCTTGGAAACAATTCTTCAAACATCAGAAGAGAAGAGCATCCCGAGGGCAAGAAGGTGCTGTTAGTACTTTAAAATAATAACCTATCAGATTCAAGTCTAATTAATCTGAGAGAAATACTGTATATATTACCGTAGGCCTTGGAATTGGTTTCTGTGGCTTTTTGGCGGCAAGTTTCTTCATGGCATTGTAGTATTTTTTCTGCTCCTCGGTCATGAAGATGTCAGTTCCTCCTAAGTATAGAGACACAGACAATTATTCCATGGCAGAAGGCGTTTTAGTGTTTCTACAGATTCAGAAGACCAAGTGCTGACACTTATCTTTGCCTTTTGTTGGTTGAAGTTGTCAATGATGACACCGATGAATAGATTGAGAGTGAAGAAAGAGCCAAAAATGATGAAGATGACAAAGTAAAGGTACATATAGAGGTTTGACTCATAGTCTGGCTGCGATTCAACCTACACAGAGCACAAAAACCATGTTTAAGAATAACACATATATTACAGGAGAACAATAAAGATGTAAGATTGTGCCAAGATTTTGTGAGATCTCTTAGTCAAAGGCTGAAATCAACGTTACATCACGAGAATCCACAGCACTATACATGATGTCCATCCATCCTTTGAATGTTGCCTGGAAATTAAATCAAAACATATTTTGAAGTATTCAGTTTTTACATGTATTTAACATTGCAATTTATTGCACATTTTTTTATGGAGGGCACACATTTAAAGATTAATATCAATGCTCACCACTTGCAGTAAGGAGAGGTATCCCATGCCTACGTTATCAAAGTTAACCTTCATATTCATCCATCGCACATCTGGATCATACTCCATGAGCTCCATACAGTCACTCTTATTGTTGACCTGAGTGATAGGGAAAACTTCTTCGGATGTTGAGTTGAAGCAGTAGTAGAACTTTCCAGCAAAAAGGTTGACTCCCATGATGCTGAAGATTAGCCAAAATATCAGGCAGACCAGGAGAACGTTGAAGATGGATGGAATGGCCCCCACCAGGGCATTCACCACCACCTGTGCATATAGACAGCGTAAGAGCTTGGAGCCAAACCTTAAAGGTGACATATCATGAAAATCTGACCTTTTCCATGCTTAAGTGCTATAATCGGGTCACCAGTGCATCTATTACCCCAGAAAACGTGAAAAAGAACAACCCGGTAATTTTTTTGGTAAGCCTTTTTCTGCAAACTCGTGAAAAAACGAGCCGCTCAGATTTCGCACGTTTCCACCCATGGTGCAGCCATTGTGTTTTTGCAAGTGACAACGGTGTACTAGTTCTAACACCATGGCGAAAGTTTGAGGAAAGCATGCTAACTGTTCTGTCTTTGTCTGCACAGACGAGCACAGAACACTATTTAGAGTCCCAGCCTCAGAGGGGACAAGATAGCAGTGCATTTATTGATTTATTTACTGTATATTATGCTGCTGCCACACCGATCTAATATAAACATGCAATTTCTTTCCCAGCTGTTCACCTTCACAGACATAACCGACTGTTTTTGTAACTTAAGTGACTGTTTTTGTAACTTTCTGTTTTTAACATAAACTTGTGTGTATTTGACAGTTTAAGCGCAATAAGACATGAAAGAGAACTTTGTTTAGTATTCACATGCCTTGTGACAGCCGCTTTCTGTGCATTCGCTTCGGATGTGTGCACTCAGAAAACTGTATATCAGAAGTTTAAACTAATATGGTTTAAAACGCATGATTTCAGTGCCATAGACATGATAATCAAAAAAATGATAATCAAAAAAAACCAGACGTTTTTTGGCAGAGTATCTGAGGTACAAGCTGTAAAGGTACAGCCATATTCTGGAAAAGGGGGCGGGGAGCAGCAGCTCATTTGCATTTAAAGAGACATGCATGAAAACAGCGTGTTTCTGCTTCCACTCAAAATAAGCATTTTCAAAATTATATAATAAATGATCTGTGGGGTATTTTGAGCTGAAACTTCACAGACACATTCTGGGGACACATGAGACTTATATTACATATTGTAAAAAGGAGTATAATAGGTCTCCTTTAAATTGTTAACCTTCATTGGAGTTTGCAGTTTTTAACTTTAGAATGTATTAGATAATGCACAATATACAAAAAGAATTGTGAGAACAAGGAGAGCTAATAACATTAGGGATTTGCTAACGAATAAATGATGTCAAGGTGAGGGTGGGCAGCAGAAAACTCACCCTCATTCCTTCGAACCTGGAGAGCGCTCGAAGAGGTCTCAGTGCTCTCAGAGTCCTGAGAGACTTAATGGCCCCCAGTTCAGAGTAGCCTAAGATATTTGCAGTCAAACTGATCAGGGACACCTGTAGAAATATTCATTAAAATACTTCAAGTATATTGCTGGTTATTTTTCATCAATAATACATCTTGAAGTCATCTCTTGAAACAGTAATAATAACAATTAAAATCCATACTATTTATCAGGAATGGGTTAAAAATGACCTGATCCATTTTTGATAAATAATATGCATTGTTAAGAATATCTATATATTTTCTCATATTTTTCATATTTTTTCTCATATTTTTCCATTTTCTCAAATTAACATTGACATTCGACGATGAATTGACATTGAATTTTGGTCACCCAACGTCGCAACCGAAATTTAACCAAGTATCAAAGTCTTATGACGTTGTGTGCCTGCTGGGAAAACACAAGAACCAAACTTTTAGCTTTAAGATGTACTCTATCCATACTAATAGTAGAATAATGCAGAAGCTGTTATGAAATATTTGAGATATTACAGAAATGAACCGTAATCTGCACTTTAAGAGGCAACCTGGTCCTGGATAAGCACCAGAAGAATATAAGAATCATGAATTTTTAATGGCTTTTCAGTGTGAGTCAAATTTGTCTTAAGGATCACAGATGAATGAAGTTTCTTAGGAAACAATAGTGTCAATTTTACATGTACTTTATCTTGAAATTTTCTGTAGAATTGGGAAGAACTAATACTTACATCAACGATGAGAAAGTCCAGCCAACACCATGCGTTTGTGAAATAGACCTTGAAGCCATAGGCTACCCATTTCAGAAGCATCTCAATGACAAACACATAAGTGAAGACCTGATCTGCATATTCAAGGATGATTTTAATCATTCTTCGTTGTTCAATGTATATGTCCTCAAATGCCTAATAAAAAGAAACATATATGAAAAACAAGGTTTCAGTGAACTGTGGTTAATCAAGTATAAATGGTTTATCAATGGACTCACTAAAGCTCCACTGCTGAGGAGTATCATGAAGATGATGAAGGTTTCAAAATAGCTGTGCTCCACAATGGCGTAGCAGGTTTTACGGAAATTCCACCATGTCTTCCCTTTACCTTGGGTAACGTCAAGCTCCAAGCAAGGACATCGCCTGATGCAGTCTGGGAACACAGACAAACAAAAACTTTAATAAGAAGAATATAACTCAGTACTACACACAGTGATAAGTCGTCATTCATGTCTCACTCTCTGTGTAGCAGTCCTCAGGGATGGTGGAGTCCTCTTCTTCCTCTTCTACCACCTCTTCTACCTCAGGAGCTTTATCCACTGTGCTGCAGGTTGATGATTCATCTCCATCTTTCTTCTGTACAGATGAAAACACTGTAGATCAATTTCTGGTATGATTATTACTTTTAAAAACAACTCAATATCCTCTGCTGATCTGGCAACTGGCAAAAAAAAGTGTTTCAAACAGCTTGAGGGAGGTTCACACTTGTCTCCAAGTGCCAAAATCGAGTAAAGTCGTCATCACACTAAACCAGGAACGTCCAACCGTCTGGCAGACTTTAGTTCCAACCCTGCTCAAACACGCTGGATTCAACACACAATACATTAAAAATGTAAAATATACAATCCACTCCATTTTACTGCAATGCTGTAATCTTGTTGATTTAAAGTTTGTGTTGTTTTAAATTGTCTAGGAGGTCATGCTGTGACATATCAATCTCCAGTGTTGGGGAGTAACTAGTGACATGTAACGGAATTACGTAATTTAATTACAAAATCATTTGTAACTGTAATCTGTTACAGTTTCTTAGAAAATATTAATTGTAATTAAATTACAGTTAGGCTACTTTTGAAAATGTTAACAATTACAAAGGGGGTTACATGTGAATATTTTCACACACATACAGTTTTTATTGATTTCGTTCCCAAATTGCATTGACTGCTCTAAAATATGAGACACCAATGTTTCAGGAGTTTAGGACACAGAATAGGACACGTTTATTCAATTTAATTTGCTATTTGTGTTTACGTATGCGCTTTATTTTTTAAGATTAAGGGCCAGTTTTACTAATCAGGGCAAATTAGCACAGGAGTGCAATTCCAAAACGGGTGTGGAAATTTCTGCGGGTGATTTACTAACAACGCCCAAATTAAAAAACACAGACGCAACTTCTCATTTGCATATTGGCCAATGCAATATACCAAGTGCAGCGCAAATTAGCATAGTCGCAAATAAAGAATAAAGAAATAAAGAAGCCACAGTACGCTGAAAAGAACCAGAGGCCAAAAAATAAAGGGTTGCAAGAAGTTTTGATAGACCTGGTATAGTGTGACTCCTAGTTGAGGGTTCCAAGTCATCTTTTATTTCCTGAAGCAAATTAAAAATAACATGGCTTGGCAAACTATATGTTCAGATAATGTGTTCTTCTGGCATTCCAAATAAATTAATATGTGTGGAAAAAATCCTCTCCCCTCTACCACGTGCTCTCTGTTCTCTGCAGTGCCCCCTCCTAGCAACAATAATTGCAGCCATTTCAAGCGCAAAATAGTTCAAGACATGCTTTTTTTGGGCGTTAAATAATGGTGCAAATACCAGTAATTTGACGAGCACAAATGTTAGTAAATCTCGTTGTGTGATTCATTTTAATACTCTCCTCCCATAAATTTTGCATCTGAAAGGGAAACTCCTACAAATGCATATTCAGTAAGGTTAGGCGCAAAAATAACTGAGTCCATGCCTTTTCAGTGCTAATTCTTCACTGCGTGTCTTTAGTAAAACCTGACAGTACTATTTTATCTCCAAAAGATGGTTTGCGCTGGTGCAAACTGTTAGTAAATCTGGCCCTAACTGTTTTTTCCAAAGCATTGTTAGATACCACTGTTTCCTGTCATAGCTGTGCAAAGATTTGATTTCAAAAACAGTATTATAACTATTAAACTATTTCTTATGATTTTAAATCTGTATTTAACCTCAGAATGATCTCAAAGTAAAAAGAGGTACTAAAGTAATCAAATGTAATCAGTTACATTACTTTAATAAAGTAACTGAAAGAGTTACACTACTTATTACATTTTAAATAGAGTAACTTGTAATTTGTAACCTACTACATTTCCAAAGTAACCTTCCCAACACTGTCAATCTCCTATTGGTCACACATCTTCATGCCATACAAATTCGCAGACCAGGGTTCACCAAACTTGAACTTTGGAACGCAGCAAAATTCGCATAAGTTTGTGCTTCTTGTCTCCTGCGTTCACATATGTGTGAACGGAAGTCAATGGAAAGGTGTAGTGTGACGCCAAGTGACTCACCAGCTGGTCATACAGTAAATTATCTCAGAAACCTCAGATTTCACTTCAGATCTCATTCGATTGTTCACACGAGACTTCAGTACAAATTTGCACTCATGTTCCCTCTCTCTGACACACAGCTAGATGTGAATTGCAGTGCTGTGCGACACGTGGGGGCATGACATATGAACTGTGTTACCTGATCCAGAGGCATGCCAACAAGCAATTGCCTAGCAAATTAGGGCCAGTGTGCTTCTACAAATAAAAAATGAAATAAAATGTATGACCTGAACTGGAAATATGTACATTTTACAAGGAATTGGGATAGAGTGCATTAGCGATTTATGGCACTGACATGCTTTAAACAGGTTGTTGTAAGATGGGTGCTGGTCAGAATATTTTTCAGTAAGGTAACTAATCATGCTGGTGCTCTTTCCCACGCCCCGTCACCGTGTCACATGGTTTCTGCCATTCCTTAGACATACTCTCTAAACAAGATGACCCTAGGGGCTCCAGATGGACTTTGCAGGTGTCTCAGTATTTGAGACACATGTCTAGGTGTCAAGAGGTGTTGATGGACGGATGTCAGTGATACTCTGGCAACCGGTTTTGCATTTGTGTGATCTTTCACATTGGATTTTAGGAACAAAACTATCAAAATTTTGCACTGAAAAAAACTCACTTTAGTATTTTTATCAAAGTCCTCTTTGTCTTCCTCTTCAGAAGAGCTGTTACCATCATCATCATCATCGTCATCCGATTCACCGTTGGCTATAGGCACTTTGACAACGGACAGACTGGAATTCATGGTGGCCATTTTAGAATCGGTTTCTTCATTTGCTTTCACACCCTCTTCCTTTGGCTTCAGGCCCAGACATTGTCTCAAATGTCCGATAACGAAGGCCTTTACCCAGTCAATGCCTCTTGTGATTCTAGCAATGGCAATCTGCAGATTGTTCATCTCACCATCATCATCAGATGCTGCCATGTTGTCTCCGCTGAAGGAGCTGAGCAGCAAAGCCAGGAAGAGGTTCAACACCTTCAGGATGAGAATGAGAAAAAAAAAAAAAAAAAAAAAATCAAAGATGAAATACAATGACACATTAAAATTGTACAGTGAGAATAGGGATTGGTGACCCATGAGGTCATTCAAGAATGGAATAGTATGAAATTAATATTTTTATTGTCATGAAAGGGATAGTACATCCAAAAATGAAAATTTTGTCATTAATTACTCACCCTCATGTTGTTCTGAACCTGTAAGACCTTAATTCATCTTTAGAACACCAATTAAGTTCCCTTTCAATTGGTCACTCTCGACGTCACGTCGGTAATGACAGACTTTGGGATCTCGCTTAGAGAGACCAATCCACTTCAAGTGTAAACTAAATGAGCCAATGCACACTGTCATTGCGATGACTGCCGCTGATCACAGTGTGAGCATAAAAGGCAGCAGGTGCAACACATACTCAGCTTTTCGCTTCGGAGCCGAGCGAACACATCGTTTTGCTCCTGACTACTCTACTGAGAGAAAAAGACTGAATGAGTTCAGCACTCTCTTTGGAGCTCTTGGTGTTGGCGGTATGGCGCTTCAGCGGTGGTGGTTTTCCCATGTCGAGTGGGTTGCACACAGCAGGCTGCACTACCCCCTGTTTGTGTTGCAGGCGGCCATCTCCCCTGTGCGCTTCAGCACGCTAAAAGAGCTTTTTCCCTAAAAGAGCATTCACGGGTGCATCTTTTTAAAGACAACATTGCGTCTGGCAAACTCAGCGTTACGTCTTTGCAAAGACAATGTATCACCCGTGCGTTTCTGGATGCGGTCGTTACCTGGCACTGGGTGATGGTCACGATCGCTGCCTCACGTGCCTGGGCATTAAGCACGCTGAAGTGGCGTTCATGGATGAGTCATGTTCTCATTGCGGGAAGATGATCATCTCAGAGTTGCGGACCAGGCTCCGTTACCTCAAAAGGGGCGGAGCTCCGTTGCCTGCCTCGATCTGGCTCTCGTCCTGGCTGCAGCCAGGCGAGGACTACTTCAGGCGGTAGTACGGGTGGTCTGAGGGTTACAGTGGTGGCAAACCCTCCAGGGAACCAACACTCAAGGGACCATCGCTCCTCTTGTGCTCCGCAACCAGTTGAGCGGCCGGGAGAATGCGCTGGGCCCTCTCAAAGAGCGTACCGACGGTATCCTTTGGCACTCCTCCCGATGACCGGATGTTGATGGCTGCATCGGAGGGTGAGCTGAAGCTTTCTGTAAAGGATGATTCGGCTGCAACCAAACAGTGCTGTGGAGCTGGGCGTAGACAGGCCGCCCCGAGGAGCAAGAGTCCCCGGGACGGAGAACCCAGAGAGAGAGGGAACTGCTTTTCGGGAGTTGGTGAAAGCACCTCTCCCTCCCCCGGAGGAGGGTTGGGTGGAGAATCTTTTATTTCTGAAAATCTCGACAAAAGAGCAGTTTTTTCTTTCTCTGGGTCCCAAGAGGGCATGGACAGTTGCGGACGGACCAACACCGGACCACACTCATCCTCCTCTCTCGCCAGCAGGCAGCAACAGGCGGTTCGAGAGCATCTTCAAAGGCCCTACTCACGCACCCTCTGCCAAACCTTGGAACCAGGTAAGCGTTGCACCTAACACTCAGACCCCTCTTCGGTCTGCCCACGGGCCGGGTCCCTGTGTTCCACCTCACTACGGGCACGTGGTCGGTGGTCCCGCTGGTCCCGCTTGTATGGTGTCTGGGTGCCTGGTAGCACTACCCAGCCCATCTCGTTGGCTCCTGGGGACCATCTGACTCGGCTATGCGATTCAGTTCGCCCGGCGTCCTCCCAAGTTCAGGGGCATCCACCTCACATCAGTGGAGGCAGCTGATGCTCTTGTCTTGTGTGAAGGACGTGATAGAGCCGGTCCCTCCAGCCGATATGAAGACAGGGTTTTACAGCCCTTACTTCATTGTGCCCAAGAAAGGCGGTGGGTTACGACCAATCTTGGATCTGCGTGTCTTGAACCGGTCACAAGCTACCGTCCAAGATGCTCATGCAGAAGCGCATCTTCGGGTGCATCCGTCCCCGAGATTGGGTTGCAGCGTTGGACCTGAAGGATGCGTACTTTCATGTTTCAATCCTTCCATGCCACAGGCCATTCCTGCGGTTCACGTTTGAAAGTGAAAGTGAAAAGTGAAAGTGACGTGACATACGGCCAAGTATGGTGACCCATACTCGGAATTTGTGTTCTGCATTTAACCCATCCAAAGTGTACACACACAGCAGTGAACACACACACACACACACACACACTGTGAACACATGCTCAGAGCAGTGGGCAGCCATTTATGCTGCGGCGCCCGGGGAGCAGTTGGGGGTTCGGTGCCTTGCTCAAGGGCACCTCAGTCGAGTTATTGAGGGTGGAGAGAGCGCTGTACATTCACTCCCCCCACTTACAATCCCTGCCGGCCTGCCACCTCCTTCTCTGGAGTCTGAAGCATCTGAGGTCGCTTCATGCCATTCACATCCCGGGCCTACAAAACTGGGCAGCCGACGAGTTGTCATGAGCTGCGCTACCCGGGGAATGGAGACTCCATTGCCAGACGGTTCAGCTGATTTGGAGACGTTTCGGAGCCACTCAGGTAGACCTGTGTGCCTCTCCAGAGACCTCTCACTGCCAGTTGTCTTCCTGACTGAGGGAACACTCGACACGGACGCACTGGCACACAGCTGGCCGCAGGGCCTTCGCAAGTATGCGTTTCCCCCAGTGAGCCTTCTTGCATAGACACTGTGCAAGATCAGGGAGGACGAGGAGCAGGTCCTGCTCGTGGTGCCTTACTGGCCCACTCGGACCTGGTTCCCGGAAAGGTTATTATAGTTTTAAATTTTTAAATTCGTTTTATTTTAATATTGTTTTAAAATTTGCTATAAAATTCAGTTTAGTTTTTATTAGTTTCATTAATATTTTTGTTAGTTTGATTTTTTATTTTTTATTTTGTGAACACATTTTTATTTCCTTTTTTATATAGTTTAGTTTCAGTTTTAGTTACAGTTTTAATTAAAGTTTAGCAGAATTAACAGATCACTTCCAGAGCACAGGCCAAAGAAAGACTTAGGCATAATTTAACCTTAGTGAGGCAAACGTCTAGCGACACAAAATTAACGCATACTGAGATTGATTAGATGGTAAAAGTATACAAATATACGCCAAAATGAAGCAATTAGTCCTTTTTACTAAATAAATAAATCTACAGTTGTGCTTATATTTAATTATTGTCATGCTCACTGTGCAGTGCACACACAATAGCCACACGAAGACGAAGGTTTGAAGGGAATAAGGTATTTAATATAATTCAAGATGAGGAAGTTCAGAACACACAGGGTAACATCAACAATAACCGACAACTAGAACTCAAAGGACAGGAACTCACATAGGGCAGATAACGAGGGACATATAGGTGGACACAATGAAGGAGATTAACTAATAATTAGACAATGAACTAATGGGAACAGGAACAGAACCAAATAAGGGCAAACAGGAACTAAACCAAAGCAGAAGACAGAAACTGAATGAAAAGCACAACAAAAGAGTTCAGGGGTGTGACAATTATGTATGTTGAGATATTTAATATGAAAATAAATGTAGCCTAATTTGGTTATGATAGTTAGATGTCTTTTTTCTTATTTAACCATAATCATGATATTGTAACTGTCATGTCTTGCTCACTTTCCGTGAACAACCGCGCATAAATAATAAGTCTGGGACTAATGAAATTCAATAATAACGGCAATCACATTTAACAGTAAAGGCTCATATTTGAATATGTTTTTTCATTTATGAAGAATTATAAACGTGTGTATGATGTGATTTAGCCAATGCACATTTGATCGAAAGCCTGGCAGAGTGATCACAAGATGCTAGGCAAAAGTTTTGTATTGTTTACAGAAAGGATGCGCGTTCTCATCTTTTTTTTCTGTTAATTATCACGTTGCGCTGCGTGTCTGTTTTTCTTCGAAGCACAAACCTAGAATGCCTAATGTTGGTTTGATTGCTTGTGTTACATGAGAAAATAAATAATTATGCCTTACCTGAGGCAGATTTAATGCGGTGGGGTGAGGTTCGGGTCGCGACTCGCGGTCTTTATGTCAAATGGTTCTGGTCTGGTACAGAATTAAATTAGTGCTGCTTTTGGATAACGGGTCAGGTGTTACGTACCGCTGGTGCACGTTTACCAAACAAGACCCGTGCAGGACTCTGCTTTAAACTGCTTTGCGTCTCTCCGTCAGATAACCCCATCTGCATGATGCGCCATTTACAGGTATTTCCCTAAACCGCCACACAGCTCATATATTTTTCCGTCAAGGGGTGAGAACGTAATGATTACGAAAATTATTTGTTTTTGATAATTGTTATTTTATTTCAGTTCGTTTTTCAATAACTGTTGTTAGTTTCGTTTCTTTTTAGTTTTTCAATTATTTTGTCATTTTTATTTTATTTCAGTTTACGAAATTGTTTTTTCATCAGTCATTTTCGTCTTAGTTTTAGTTTTCGTTTACGAAAATAACCTTGGTTCCAGGAACTGATGCTCCTCATGACAGCCCCTCCTTGGCAGACTCCTCTGAGGAAGGATCTACTGACTCAGAGACAGGGCACTTTCTGGCACCTGCATCCAGACCTCTGGAAACTTCATGTCTTGTCCCTGGACGGGACGCGGAGTTTCTAGGTGACCTACCCCAGGAGGTAGTCGACACCATCACTTCGGCGAGAGCGCGCATCTACGAGACATGCTTACACCTTGAAGTGGAACCTGCTCATTGAATGGTGCTATTCTCACCGAGAAGAGCTCCGAAGATGCCCGATCAGTATCATGCTGTCCTTCTTGCAGCAAGGGTTGGAGCGAAGGCTGTCTCCCTCTACCCTTAAAGTCTATGTGGCTGTAATTGCTGCTAACCATGACCCTGTGGAAGGGAAGACGGTAGGGAAGCATGACCTGGTCATCAGGTTCCTTAGGGGGGCGAGAAGGGTAAATCCTCCCCGGCCCCCCTCTATACCCTCTTGGGACCTGTTTCTAGTGCAGAGCACTACAGCAGGGCCCATTTGAGCCTTTGCAGACAGTTGAGCTGAAGTTTCTATCAATGAAAACTCGGCTCCTGCTTGCACTGGCCTCCATCAAGAGGGTAGGGGACCTGCACGCATTTTCGGTCGACGATTCGTGCCTAGAGTTCGGGCCGGCTGACTCCCAGGTAATCCTGAGGCCTCGGCCTGGCTATGTGCCCAAGGTTCCCACTACTCCCTTCAGGGATCAAGTGGTGAGCCTGCAAGCGCTGCCCCCGGAGGAGGCAGACCCAGCCCTAGCTTTGCTTTGTCCCGTCCGAGCCTTGAGATGCTACATAGACCGGGCGCAAAGCTTCAGGACCTCAGACCAGCTCTTTGTCTGTCACGGAGGCCAGCAGAAGGGGAATGCCGTCTCTAAGCAGAGGATGGCTCACTGGATAGTGGATGTCATCACCCTGGCTTATCAAGCACAGGGTGTGCCCTGCCTGTTCAGGTTGCGAACTCACTCTACTAGAAGTGTTTCATCCTCCTGGGCGCTGGCTCGTGGTGCCTTGCTGACAGATATTTGTAGAGCCGTGGGCTGGGCGACACCCAACACATTCGCTAGATTCTATAGCCTTCGTGTGGAGCCGGTATCCTCCAGTGTTCTCACCTCAAACGGGTAGAAGCACTGAGAGGCCCCGGTTATTGTCGGCTTGCTAAAACTGCTCCAGAGTGTCTGTAATGTAGACCCTGTCAAGCTCCTCCAACCCTTCGGCAGCCAAATGTGGTGGAACATCCGGCGCCAAGCCCTCACTCGATGAATCCGTGAGAACCGGTAGAAGGCTGGGCTCCATATGTAGAGACCTAAGTGGATCCCATATGTGTAAAGTCCACGGTATAAACTCAGAGCCCGTGTTCCCCGGCAGACTTCCTGCTATTTTCCAAGAGGGTTACAATCACCTCTAATCTTCTATATGCACCTAGACGGTTGTTCATATGTGTAAGTGCTTCCGAAACCTCCTTCGGGAAGGATGGGGCTTCCGCAACGTTCCTGTTCCAAGGGGACGGGTACTTTCCCAGTGTTATCCAGTCTCACTGAGTGGGTAGTGCTACGACTACAGTGACTGGCCTTCTTGTTGCGAGCCCCGGCCTACACCAAAAGGGGGCGCAGGAGGCTCGCACAGGACACTGGAAGGGGCAGCATCCATGGCGCTTTGGTAGGGATCCCAAAATTGGTCATTACCGACGTGACCGAGACGTCACGTTCTGTCGCCACAGCTGCTGTACCACCGCTGAGCAGCCGGGTTACCAGCTCGGCTCCCCAGCGAAAACCTGAGTATGCGTTGCACCTGCTGCCTTTTATGCTCACACTGTGATCAGTGGCAGCTGGATGCAATCATCGCATGCCAATGTGCATTGGCACGTTTAGTTTACACTCGAAGTGGATTGGGATCTCGCTTAGCGACGTGACGTCTCCATTCCCTCCTTCAGGGAACGAGGGTTACATACGTAACCGAGATGGTATTTTGGATGAAATCCGAGAGCTTTCTGACCCTCCATAGACAGCAATGTAACTACCACCTTCAAGGCCCAGAAAGGTAGTAAAGACATGGTTAAAATAGTCCACGTGACAGCAGTGGTTCAACCATAATTTTATGAAGCTACGAGAATACTGTGTCGAAGACTGACACAGAAGAGAAGAAATTGTTGAATAAAGTCATTATTTTTGTTTTCTTTGTGCACAAAAAGTATTCTCGTAGCTTCATAAAATTACGGTTTCAGTTGTGTTGCGGTCTATGCAGGGTCAGAAAGCTCTCGGGTTTCATCAAAAATATCTTAATTTGTGTTCGAAGATGAACGGAGGTTTTACGCATTTGGAATGACATGAGGGCGAGTAGTTAATGACAGAATTAATTATATAATAATAATAATGAATAATTAATCATTAATTGTCATTAAAAATACAAATAAAATAATTCTAAAAACAGCATTATATGAAGTAATACTATGAAAGCCTTTTTTTATTTCATTTTATGCTTTTTTTTCTGGTGTGAAATTAAATTTTTTTTAAAACAGCTACTTCAAAGAAAAGAAAGTCAGATATGGATATTTTCAAGAAAAATGCACAGTTTTTTGGGGGGTGGGGGGGGTTCTAGTATTGTGAGCAGATATCAAACAACTTTCACAACTTTTATTAAATGTAAGTTATACATTTTATCAGCACGGTGATGTAAGTGCTGTCAGTCAAGATCTGGCCTGCAAATAATGTTGTAAATACTTGAACGACCAGTGATAGGAAAGATTGTGCTGTACACTGATCAAATCACGTTTTTTTGACTCCCACTAAAGTATTATCTCACTTCTTGAATTTCTCAGATAGGTGATTGATAGGTTTATGGTACTTATTTAATATAAATGTGTGCACTTGCAACAGAAAGCATTATTTGAATAATGACCTAATTAATATAGATATATGTTTTATATATTACACCAACTAGGGAAGGTCCATCTACATCCATCCATCCATCCATCCATCTATCTATCTATGATGGAAATCCACTCACCACTAGGTTTCCTATAATCATGACCATCATGAAGACGACGATGCACATGCCTTGGCCAGCCACTTCCATACAGTCCCACATTGTTTCGATCCATTCCCCACACAGAACGCGAAAGATGATGAGGAACGAGTGAAAGAAATCTGTCATGTGCCAGCGAGGGAGCTCGCAACTCTCCGAGATCTTACACACACAGTCCCTGTAGCTTTTTCCGAAAAGCTGCATCCCCACCACAGCAAAGATGAAGACAATAATGGCCAGGACGAGGGTCAGATTCCCAAGAGCACCCACAGAATTACCGATGATCTTTATCAGCATGTTTAGGGTTGGCCAAGATTTTGCCAGCTTGAACACACGCATCTGCAACCAAAAGAGTCCTGATTTCAATAAATAGTTTAGTCCTGAAATTTTGAAAATTGCAATTTCAACACTTTTTGTACATAAAATGTATTAAAATGTACTTCTTTATTACAATGCAAAAACAACATTTTCACTCTCTACACTTTCATATTTGGGGTCGGTAATTTGTTTTTAAAAAGAAATTAATACTTTTATTCAGCAAGGATGTATTAAATAGATCAAAAGTGTAAGTAAAAACATTTATAATGTTACAGAAGATTTCCATTTCAAATAAATACTGTTCTTTTTAACTTTCTATTCATCAAAGAACCCTGAAAAAATGCATCATGGTTTCAATAAAAATATTTTTAACATTGTTAAAAACTGTTTAATTTTATCAAATGTTTCTTGAGCAGCAAATCAGCATATTAGAATGAAGGATCATGTGACACTGAAGACTGGAGTAATGATGCAGAAAATTCAGCTTTGCCATCACAGGAAGAAATTACATTTTAATATACTGTAAATTCAAACAGAAAGTTATTTTAAAAACATTTTTAATGAATTTTGTCATCACATATTTTTTGAGACCTGCATGACATTCTTTCTTCCAATGAAATGTGAATTATTTATAGAAAATTAATATGAATGGTGACCACTGCAGTTAAGTGAGATTTTCAGTGAAAAATTACTTAATTTCAGCTTTTTCATCATATGGCTTTAAAGGCTTGGAACATTCATTAATCATTTGGACTATTTTATGGTGTTTTCAGTCCTTTTTTTTTTTTTAGAGCCAGTCAGGCAACAAAATTTCACCTACCAAACGGAAAGACCTCAGCACAGACAAGCCCTGAACATCGGCCAAGCCCAGCTCCACCAGACTCATGGTCACAATTATACTGTCAAAAATGTTCCAGCCAACTTGGAAGTAATAATATGGGTCCAGCGCAATCAATTTTAGCACCATCTCTGCTGTGAAGATACCAGTGAAAACCTGCAGTGGAAAGAAGACATCATGATGCAAGGAAAACACCAGCTTTTGTATGCTGGCAAAAAAAAGTATATAGTATAATAAACTGTATGTTTTCAATAAACAGGTTCAAGTCAATATTGATAGGTAGATCTGTGTACCAGATTTCCCATTGTCAACATCTCATCGAAATGTGGAGTCATAGGATAGTGCTCCATAGCCATGAACACAGTGTTGAGCACAATGCAGATGGTAATGCCCAGATCCACAAAAGGGTCCATTACAATTAGATAGATAAACTTCTTGAATTTCACCCATGGTGAGCAGCAATCCCATTTCAGGAATATGTCAGCAAACTTGTACCAGCAGGGAGGACACGGCCTTTGAATATCCTCCAGCTCTATTAATGAAAGTATTTTAACACAAAAAAAACAAAAGTATGATTTGATTTCTTTCATTATTGTGGAACTCGCTGTTTACACCAAAGAGAAATGTGAACTTACCATCTAAAGTATTTTCTGTGGCGCTCACCGCACTTGGTTTTCTCATCTGCGAGTCAGGGACTTCCAAGTAATTCATGCTACCTTTGGATCCATTTGACTTTGAGAGGGGCTTCAAGGCGATCCCGTCATAGTCGTTCTGCATTTGGTCATCATCACCTTTCTTTTTGCTGGATAGTGACGTCTTACTGCCATTTACCATGCTGTTCTTCTGCTGCTTGATGGAACTGACAATTAGTATTATTCAAACCAATTGATCCAAGGCTCTATGACAAAGTTTGACAAACCTCAGCTTGCTTTTTGAGCTGTTCCAGGATTTTTGCATACTCTTCCTCCTTTTCTTTAGCTTCTGCAATGGTGGCTTCATTCTGTTCAGCATAAGCCATGGCCACCACAGCCAGAATCAGATTGATGAGGTAGAATGAACCCAAGAAGATGATGACTACAAAGAAGATCATGTACGTCTTCCCTGCTGCACGGAGCGTCTGAAACATTTAAGAGACTTTTTATGCTTCATTCATGTTCTTGTTCTTGTCACAAAAGCATAGAAAACTAAATGGCTACTTCTACAGTATAAAAAAAAATTACATTTACACTACCGTTCAAAAGTTTGGGGGCAGAAAGACTTTTTAATGTTACTCTGTCGCATGATCCTTGAGAAATCACTCTAATACGCTGACTGGGAGCTCAAGAAACATTTCTTAATATTATCAATGTTGAAAACAATTGTGCTGCTGATACTTTTTGTGGAAACAGTTTTCCCAAGATTCTTTGCTAAATAGAAAGTTCAAAAGAACAGCATTAATTTCTTTTCTGAATAAAAATAGTTTCTTTCAAAAAAACACTGACCCTAAACATTTAAACGGTAGCACACCTAAAACAAGCTGTGTTAAGCGGTGTTTTTTCGCTGAAATGAATTGAAATTATCGGACAAACTTAGGTTTTGTTATGGAGGAATTTTGTCACATGAAAGAAAGTGAAGAACAATGTGACTTTAACAAGATGCATATACCCACCAACTGGAACAAGTTCTCCCAGAAGTCTTGAGTCATTAGCCGGAAAAGGGCTAAGAAAGCCCACGCAAAGTTGTCATAACTAGTGTAGCCATAATTTGGGTTTCGGCCAGCTTTCAGGCATGTGTACCCCTCAGGGCACTGCCTGTGAACAGCAATGGCAAACAGGTAATTTAATCAACTATATATATATATATATATATATATATATATTTTGCTGAAAACAGCTTCTTTGAATACAAATAGTATTGAAATTTCTACTTGCTGGTCAGTGTTGGGAAAGTTACTTTGGAAATGTAATAGGCTACAGATTAAAGTAATGTAACTGATTACATTTGATTACTTTTCTAAATTTCTAATGAATGTTTTCAACTGTTAATCATTCTGAAACATTTAAACCAGACAGGGTTAACTTTACAGTAGCACTGATTACTGACGTTCAAAATCACTTGAATTAAAATAATAATAATTATAAAAATAATAATAATAATAATAATAATAATAAATAATGTAATTTTAAAGCACAGACACCACAAAATCAGTCTTGAGCACCTCTTTTTACTTTGAGATCGTTCTGAGGTTAAATACTGATTTAAAATCACAACAAGATATAGTTTAATAGCTATGATACTGTTTTTGAAATCAAATCTTTGCATAGTTATGACAGGAAACACTGGCATCTAACAATGCCTTAGAAAAAACAGTTCATCTTAAAAAATAAATCATATACATAAAACCAAATAGGAAATAAATCAGTTGTCAAATAAGCATGTGTCCTGTTCTGTGTCCTAAACTCCTGAAACACTGGTGTATCATATTTTAGAGCAGTCAATTCAATTTGGGAAAGAAATCAATTAAATCTGTGTGTGAAAATATTCAGATATAACCCCCTTTATAACATTTTCATAAGTAACTGTAATTAAATTACATCATTCCGTTACATGTAACTAGTTACTCCCAACACTGTTGCTGGTAATGCGCAGTGTCAATTCGAAGTTGATTTAGAGGATTACTTAGTAGGAAAATAGCATATTTGAATAACATACCCTGCATCAGAGCTGTTCCCACAAAGTAATGGATCCAAATGGCCAGGCACATAGTAGTAGTTTTCTATGGCAAAGGAATGGAAATCACTAATCAATACCACTGCAGGAGAATCTGATCACTAAATTGTTCAAATAAAGTAAGCAACAAGTAGTTTTCTTAATAAATCCTATGTGCAGCAATTGTGGGCAACATTTCATGTCACATCGCTGATGTAAAAAGTCACCTGAATTTTCAATATATTCCTGAAAGTTGAATGTGCTGTTGGCAGCTTCAGTGCCATTGATGTCTGTGTGATTGAAGAGCATGGTCAGGTTATCACTGTTGCTCCAGTCAAAAGACCGGACGCACTTTTGCTTTAAATTTCCCATGAACAGTTGCAGGCCAATGAGAGCAAACACGCTGAGACAGAAGACAGTGAGGATCATGACATCCGCCAATTTCTTCACCGACTGAATCAAGGCGCCAACGATGGTTTTAAGACCTGGAATTTGCAGTTAAACAAAATCTCAGCAGAAGTATTCCCAAATTACACAAAAAACATTAATGTGACATTTTGACTTCAAGAGAGTAGCATTCATATTTCCTGTAGCCATGTGAAATGAGATGCTGTATTAACCTGGAATTACAGTAATTGTTTTTAGGGCCCGAAGAACTCGGAAAGTCCTCAGAGCAGATATATTCCCCAAGTCCACAAACTCTGTGAGATACCTGTGGATGAAGTGAAGAGACTTATTATTTGCTTAAGTTTATTATTTTAAATCCTCACAATTATACCACTGACACTGTATGCATAAAAAACCTTGAACTACATAATTCTATTATATACATTTTTACATTTTTGGCTTTTACCAATGATTGACTATCATTGTTATTATTAATTTTTTATATAGAGAAAAAAAGAGAAAGAGAATTTAGTACAGCAATATTATAGACTATGTAATTACATGGATAGACAATAGTCAGTGTTAGAATTAAGTAATTGCAACAGGTTCCAACATCAATCCGGATATATATATTTCTGTACTTCTTGTCATGGGCAATGAAAATGATTTATGTAACTTTTTAATGTTCTTCTTTTGAAATATTTCCGGCTGCAGAAAGTGTGCATTCAAATGAATCTCTTTTACTGAAGTGAACTTTCTTAAACCATATTTTTGTAAGAGTCTGCTCAAACAGAGTCACAGCATGTTATTAGTGTCACTTTGTTTTTCCTCCACAAGTATGGTCTGAGGAGTGTAGAAATTGCTGGGGTAAGAGATATGTTCAGTGTAGACTATATTTAGCTTGAGTGCAACAGTCGATCACAGAAGCCAAATGGCATCATTATGTGTATACTATGGACCAATAGCAAGTGAGATGCCTCTTGAGCAACTGGATCACGGCATGTAATTATCTGTGAACTTCATGCAACTGAATTTATGTAAAAGTAGTACAGGAGACATTTACTAAAATACTGTGAGAGAATATTGAGAGAAATAAGTATTGATGAAAAAAATTAAGTTAGGAAGCTAAAATATCCAACATCCTGCACTCAAACTGCATATACTGAGGATTCACTTGATTAGACATTAAGGAGAAACACACTAGAAATAACATTTATTCAATTTTTCTGATAACATGCAACAAAAAATAGTTCAAAGACTATGTATACTTATATATAAAATACGTTAGGTATTGGTACCAAGGAATATTATGGATGACAGCAGAGGGAAAGCAGTAGTAATAATAACAACTTGGGATCTCAAAGTCTTCGTACACCATCAGAACTACAATCAAACCACAGCCTTTTAGTGTTCTGAGGAGGGCCAAAGTGTGAAGCTGAGATTTACTGCTAAAAATAGGCCTGGTAAGTGATCTCGCTTTACAAGCGGATAAACATTTTCATTCAGCCAGGCTGTGATTGTAAAGGGAGGTGAGGGTGGACCTCGGGGACATGTATGGAGAAGCTGAGGAGGGCTGTCCGGGACCTGCACGCAGTCTCATTACACTATTGGTGATGCTGTAAACAAACTGACCTTTGACCGCTCACATCTGAGTGGGTATTTTCAAAATGCTTCTGTGTCTAATGTGGTTGCCAGACCCCACCTATCTCATGTGCCACATACCCTGACTGAGCAAAAACCGATTAGTCACAAACTACGCTGACTATTCGGAACAGCATCTGATTACGGAAACTGCTGTTAAAAATAAAACTGCAAACTATTCCAATCTTCTTCTGAACAATCCATTTGCATTTAATCACAACACTTATTGAAGTATTTATAATGCAACATTTGGTATTTATCATTTAGCACTTTTTTAACACATTTTTCACAATCATCAGTACATTGTGAGCCATAACAAATGTTTGCACTGGCTTGTTTAACCTCTGATTTTACATTTACATCATTCAGGTTCGTACTTACGCCATGGTGATGACCATGAAATCCAGCCAATTCCACGGATCTCGCAGGAATGTGAAATCACCAATGCAGAAGCCTCTGGACAGCACCTTTACAAGCGCCTCAAAGGTGTAGATGCCAGTGAAAACGTACCTAAGAGGGACCAAATGACACATTAAACAATCAAGGCATATAAATGTGTCTCAGTGGGCCCTATCATACACCTGCCACAATGTGATGCCAGGCGCGAAGCAAGTGTTTTTTTGCTAGTTTCAGCCTGACGCAGTTATCATTTTCACGTCCAGCTCCACGTTGTTTAGATAGCAAATGCACTTGCGCCCATTTGTTCGCCCATGGGTGTGCTGGTCTGAAAACGAGGTGTGTTCAGGCGCATTGTTGGTGCGTTGCTAGTTTGAGGCAACTGAAAACGATTGCGCCATTGACCAACTAAAACCTGGTCTAAAGTTAATGCCGCAGTATTTTTTTTATTTATTTAAAGGGCGCGTTAGTAATATGCACCTGTAGGCGGGTGCACAACGTGCATACACTCTGCCTATTACACACACAGGGACACGCAGCAGCACACAAACATGCCAGTCTCCTCTCTGGAGTAGCGTTCAGTCTTTGCTCTTTTGCAAATTCTGCAATGTGAATAGCGAATCTGCCATGGCGCAAGTGAATTTTAAAGGGAATGGGAGATGAGACTCTGATTGGTTTATTGTACGTTACGCCCAAAACACACCCATGACTCATTAAGAGAATAGCTACAACTCTTTTAGACCATGCGCCTGGTGTGACGACTGTTTTTTTTCTGTTGTTAAAGTAGCAAAAGTAGATTCGGACATGCACATGCGCAAATGCATCTGCACCATGCGCTTCAGATCATGCACTTAGATCGTTAAAATAGGGCCCAAAAACTTCTACTTTACGTTACTAGTTAGCTCATTTGCTGTGGATTTTATGTCAAGAGCATTAAATATCAGGGTTGTGTGCCAGAAATAAGTTAAGAATGTCTTTATATTTTCCTGAATTTGAATTACATTAGTATTGAGAATGCAGAATTGTAATTCAAATTTAAGGAAGTAGAATTAAAATGAATTGATATAGACATTTTTGTGACTAATTTTTAACTAGCAGATAGATAGATAGATAGATAGATAGATAGATAGACATCATATTTCTGATGTCTGCTCTGTGATGAGTTGTCATTCGTGGCATTGAGTAATTGAAGAATGGGATAGATTTTGGAGATATGGCGGAAAACTTACTCTACTATTTTGCTCCATGCTGGAGGGTCACCCATCGTCATGAACACGCAGTTTGACAAGATAGTTATCATGATGAACATGCTAAATAATTTGTTGTGAAGTAAAGGAGAACTTAGAAGGAATGATTTGTGGCTCTAAATCAAACAAGAAGTAAAAGCATTACACAAAGTTCATGGGTTATATGAAGGATATGAATGTATGAGTATTCTTATGGCCACTCGTCGAATAGGGCTGAGTGGACTTAGAACGTAGCATGCAGGTTCAGCATTGAATCGGTATATTGTATTCCCTTTGGTGACCACGATGAACGTCTGCAAAACAAAAAAAAGGGACACAACACCTCTTGTGGAATAAATATGTGACTGTGGACCACAAAACCAGTCATAAGTGTCAATTTTTTTTAATTGGGATTTATACATCATCTGAAAGCTGAATAAATAAGCTTTCCATTGATATATGGTTTGTTATGATTGCACAATATTTTGAAAATCTGGAATCTGAGGGTGCAAAAAAAAAATCTAAATACTGAGAAAATCGCCTTTAAAGTTGTCCAAATGAAGTTCTTAGCAATGCATATTACTAATCAAAAATTAAGTTTTGATATATTTACGGTAGGAAATTTACAAAATATCTTAATGGAACAAGATCTTTACTTAATGTCTTAATGATTTTTGGCATAAAAGAAAAATCAATAATTTTGACCCATACAATGTATTTCTGGCTATTGCTACAAATATACCTCAGTGACTTAAGACTGGTTTTGTGGTCCAGGGTCACATATTGTTCTGATTTGTAAATATTTATTGACATCTGGGCTTTGGTATTTCACTTTTGCCACTGACTTTTTTTGCTTTGTAGAATGGATCCAACTCTTCCAGAGGAACATTGAGGAGATTCGGTGGAGGGTCTCCATAGATGAATGGCAGGACCTTTCCTGCTTCCAAATCATTGCTGGGTTTGGGCAGATCCTCCTCAGGCACCTCGATATTCTGGGCCTTCATCTGCTCCTGCTCAGCGGCTTCCTCTGCCATCCGCCGCTCAATCTCGGCGAGCGACTCCAAAGTGAAGGGGCGGAACACATCGGTGCCAGTGGGAGGGAGTAGGCGCGCCATCTTGATATTCTGCTGAAGGAGGGCTGCCACCACTTCGGGGTCTCTCAACTGTGCCCTGCAGGGACAGAGAAAGGAGGAAAATTGATTCATATTTTATGTTATAAGTAGCATTTACCATCAAAGCTTAATTTCTGCACACATACAAAAGTTTTTCTATAGCTCAGAGTTAAAAATAAAACAGGTTATTCTGAGATAGCTTAAGTTGAGTTAAAGTAGCATTTTATACACTACTGAACAAAATTGGTTAAAGATTTTTTTAGAAAAGAAATTAATACTTTTCTATCATCACAATGATGCATTAAACTGATCAAAATTCAAAGATTTTTATATTATTACAAAACATTCTACACTGTAAAAAATGATCGTGATTTTAACGGTAAAAAAACTGTGAAAATGCTACAGTAAAAACCTGTTAAATGGTTAACGGAAAGTTCCTGTAAAATCTACAGGGAAAAACCGTAAACTGACGTTCCCAGAATTCCCTGTGTTGCATTTCAAATTCTGTTTGAATATGACATTTTTTCTTTGAAATAACTATGTTTCTTCTTAGTTTTTTCTTATCAGTTGTTTATTAGGGTTGTATGTTACATCTAATGTTGTTAAATTAATGTTTATAGCATATTTCAGTTTAATGAGTCTCACCATGATGGTGTCTAGTGCTTGTGTGAATGACACTGTGCACCTTCTATATATACTATTATTTAAAAGCTGCTTGTGACGGGCTTTGGTTCACCTAAAACGTTGTTACTGTATTTTTTACGGTAGAATTCCAGCAACCACAGCTGCCAGTTTTTTACCGTAAATTTTAGGGATTTTTTTTTTTTTTACAGTGTATTTCAAACAATTGCTGTTCTTTTCAACTTTTTTTTTCATAAATGAATCCTAAAAAAATGTATCCATCAAAATATTAAGCAGCACAACAGTTTTCAACATTGACAATAATAAGAAGAAATGCAGCAAATCATCATATTAGAATGATTTCTGAAGGATCATGCGACACTAAAGACTAAAGAGTAATGATTCGGAAAATTCAGCTTTGCCATCACACACTGTAAAAAATAAAAAAGTTGAGCCAACTTAAAATTTTAAGGCAACCAGCTTTTTGCAGATTTTTGAGTTCTCTCAACTTATTTCTGTAGGAGATTCTCAACTTTTTGTTGTATAAACTTAAAACAACAAGTTGAGAAAACTCAAAAATCTGCTGAAGTTTGTTGCCTTAAAATTTTAAGTTGGCTCAACTTTTTTTTTTTACAGTGCAGAAATAAAAAATTAATAATAGAAAAGAGTTAAAATTCAGAGAAATAAATTACTTTTTACATTAAAATATATTTGAGATTACGTATAATAACTGTTAACAATATGTTTTTACTGTATTTTTGATTAAATAAATGCAGCCATTAAAAAATCTTACCAACTCCAAACTTCTGAAATAACACAAATGTATACTTCTTTTTTTTTTTTTTCACTTTGTAGAAAGATCCAACTCTCCAAATAGTGTGATTACTTTATTTCTCATAACTGTGAGATATAAAGTCAAAATTACAAGAAGTCTTATATACAAGGCTCTTTCTTTTTTCAGGACATAGAAAAATGAAAAAGAGACAACAATAAAACTAAATCTAAGCATAATATTCCAGTTTAACTAAACTGTACACCACAAAGCGCAATTACTATCACATCATCACAACAAACGATTTTGATCTACACAACATAGAGCATTTCTCGCTGTCAAGTGGCATATACAGACCAAACAAGTAATCTGTGTTAACATTTTGCAAACTTACAGTTGACGAGGCCATAGTTTTAGGTTCTTAGCTCTGTTTGGGTGAGCAGCACGATTTCTGCGCCAAACCTCCATCAGGTTTATCTTTCGCTTAGGCATGGCTGCTGTGTCGCCAAATTCTGCGTACAGTTAAAAGCTCTCAACAAATTGAAGGATGTTACTCCAACCGTGTGCTGAAGTTTGTGGGCCACTTTTTTACTTTTTGGTCCAGATGGACCAGGATGAGTCCCTGCCCCCTCAGAGTAACAAAACAATTCAGCTCACAAAGATGTGATTGAGGGCAAGTTCACTGGGTTGACTACAATTGAGCAAGTTTCCACGTTAAGAGATCTGCTCCAGACAACCCTCACTTTTCTTTGAAAAGAAACAGTGATGAGAAGTGTCATTTACGTATCTAATTATGAAAGAACAATGTTCAAATTTTTAATATTACGCCACATTATAATTACAAAACAACATTCATCATTGTTTGAGTATATTTCCCATGTTATGATATGTGACAGCGTACATTTCTGCACCTGTACACAGAAATCATAGGGTTTTTAATGTGAAAAATCAACAAAACTGTATCACTGCTTTTCAAGTGGCCTCATTCAAGTCTTTCTGTAGACTCCGCACAGCGGCAGTGTGAAGTGGTGACTCACTGCACATGAACGTACATGGAAAGAAGAGCACTGCTAACTTCCCAGAAGCTGTGTTTTGGTGCCAAATCCACCTAGCAGGGAGCTAGTCACTATCAAAGTCTTTCTTACATCCTCCCATTTACTATTTTTGAAATATATTCTGTAATTTAAATAGATTTCTAAAGTCATTTTGAAAACAGCAAGGCTCAAGCTGATCGGCAGCCTCTATGGGAGTGAGGGTCAATAAGTTATTTTTGCAGTGTTCATGTTGTAATATATTTGAAAGATATTCAAAGCTTTGTTTGGGACACTTAAAGGGATAGTTCAGCTTAAAAATGAAAATGTTGTCATCATTTACTCATCCTCATGTCGTTCCAAACCCGTATGAGTTTCTGTCTTATGTTGAACATACAAGAAGATATTTTGAAGAATTCTGGTAATTGAACATTTGGTGGTCCCCATGGACTTCCATAGTATTTCTTCCTTACAATGGAAGTCAGTAGGAACCAACAACTGTTTGGTTCTTCAAAATATTTTCTTTTGTGTTCAGCATAAGAAAGAAAAGTATACAGGGTTGGAACAACATGAAGGTGAGTAAATGATGACAACAATTTCATTTTTGGGTGAACTATCCCTTTGAGTAAACAATTCTCTAAACATTGGGGAGAAAACATTTAAAAGATTTTTAGGGGCGTGATATAAACGTTTTGGTCAATTTACCAAGCATTATTTATATTTTATATTTATATTCATATGAAGCCAATATTAGATATTAATATGAGGCTGATTACAAAAAAAGCCACCTTAAAAATTGCTGCTTTTTATTTTAAAATAAGTGCAAATTCAGAAAACAGTCTTTTTAATCTGACAATCATTTAACAAATGCAGACCTATGAACCATTAGAAAAGAATATACAGAGTTAAATGTATAAATTTACATTCTGATTATTAAGTCTGGAGTAAAAAACATTTTCACAATAGGTATGTCAACTAGAAATAATTTACTCCACGTGATCAGTGGACTATAGTTTTTTATATTTCACTAAAAAATGGAAAAAGTCACATTTATTGCTGATACAATACCAAAACAGCTGCCATGTTGTGCATTCCTCCTAGTCATTTCACGTGTCTAAGTGGGTCACAATACAATAAATCACAATTCTCATAACAGAATGCTATTTTTGTATTCAGATGGGGTATAGTAATGAGCATTATTGCAATTAAAACCTATACAGACCTCAGTCAGGGTATATGCCATAATGAATTTTATGTGAATGAAAACAAAGCTTTGTGGAACAGAGTTGGGGTTTTTACAATGTCATGCATTGTATAAATGTCCTAGATCACATGTAATCTTCAAAACTCACAAAACTGTTTTATGGAGTTTTTATCTATGGAAAGATTTTTGGAAAGATGTTTCATCAGATAAACAATCGACTGAACACGTTGTACTTCTATCCCTCACAGTCATGCTTTTTATTAACAGTTATGCTACCCTGACAAGGGTTTATTTCTTGTAGCATAATGTACATCTGTGTAGAATTTTTTTTTATTAAGCAACCCCGAAAATCTCTCAAATGTACTTAGAAAACATATGGATGTTCTTTGACACACTTTGGGATCTGCTCACTGGTCCATGTGCTGGGTGTTGAGACCTGTGTTTATGCCACTCCTTAAAGCGCTGGTCAGGAGCCAAAGGCGAGCCTGGGTCATTCTGCTGTTACATAACACAGACTCACCTGTTCTGACAGGAATGTGTTACGACCTACAGTCTCTAATGAGGCCTATTATGCTCGAAATGCCTGCCGGTGATTCATATGGCTGTCACCCTTTGGCAAACAGGTGTTTGGGTTCTTCAGATTGTGCTCCAGTGAATTTATTGAATTTGTTATGATTTAGAGCGTCGCTCTGAAGTTGGGAGGGACCGAAGTCGAGGACTCATGCAGTATCTCAGCAGCTGCTGTAGGCCATCACCCCATACGGCGTCAGGTTACTGGTGACTCCACTCATTCCTGCCGTGTGTTTGCTCGCTTACCGATAAACAAGCCCCACCTCCTGCTAAATTCCTCCCCGCCCACCACTCGATCTTTCTGCAGGGTCATTCTGGCTTTTTATTCAAGGCCCCTAAAAACATTAAATCCTTTCTCTGTGCCATTTTCGGTCTTTTAAATATATACACAAGTGGTGGGCGGTGGTGTTCTGAAATGAGGAGGCAAAGTCAAATTTTTAAAATCGAATGTAAATTCATTTTACATTTATTCCAAAATAATTCAAGGCAGTAACAATTTAAAGAATATATTTTATTTGTAAACTTATGTTCAGCTATTCTTTTTAATAGTTAACTTAACTATTTTTGAACTTTTTGATCAGTCATCAAAGCTCAGTAAATACTGGTCTCAGACAGAGATTTACTTAAGCTGATTACTCATGTTTTCAGGCCATTTTAAGTCTTATTTTGACGTAACAAAGTGGTTATATTAGTGCTGTCAAAATTAGCGCATTAACGCAGGCGATTGATTTTTCCAGTTTAACGGCGTTAAAAATATTTTGCACAGTGGCGGGGCTGAGGGTTGGCCACCTCATTCACAGATGCTGCTTCTGTCTCTTTTTTTCAGAACATCTTTACGATCACATCAAACAGGAGACTTTTCAGACGTGCACTCCACTTCGCCTCAGCGACAGGCGCAAGTCAAACGAGCGCAGAAACTGTACAGGTGACGAGGAGCTTCAGTATAACAACAGTGAACTGCAGTCAGATCAGATGTTGTCAGGCCATATGTCAGTAAAACTCATTTTCCTGTCCTGTCAGCTGTTATACTGTGGTCGTAGCGCGTGCTCTTTTAATGCACGCACAAATACGGCGGCGTGCGCTGTAACCTGTATCATTTCATATTAAAGTGTGAATGAATCTACGAGCATACCTGTCAGATCCGCGTCACGTTCAGCAGCGGCAGCTCTTAAAGTAATAGCAGCCAAATAACCTAATAACCCAGCTGCTGTGATGTCTGTTAATCAAAGAACAAAAGAAAAATAAGGAAATCAATAACCTTTGTAGCTTTAAGGATTCATTTATATTTCATTTAGAAATATAATATAATATAATATAATATAATATAAAGTTTGATAACTTTATTCAATTTCTGTATATGTCCTTAAGGACACAGGTAAATATTGCAATATAATAAAAAAGTATATTTAAAAACTTTAATGTTAAGTGGGATTAATCATGATTAATTAAAAAAAAAGTGTGATTAATTAGTTGTTGTTTTTTTAATCGATTGACAGCACTAGGTTATATGTAAGTGTGTGAGTTGTTTACTTACTTTTTAAATTAGTCTTCCCATTAACACCATTATGTTGTTCATTCAGACTGATTCACAAACGTGCACAAACACAAGAGACGGGATATATTGTATGAACCAATCACAGCCGAACACAACCAGTCATATCCAATCATATCGTGATGGAGGCATTGCCTCCTCTCACATGACTTTCCCCCATTCATTCTCAATTACCCCCCTCTCTTCTTGTCTGTTAAAACTCAATGGGCTCAGGGAAGGCAAGAGAGAACATACACACATATTTACATACAGTAAAACAAAAATATTATGAATTATTATTACTGTTTAATATAACAATTTTATATTAGAATACATTTCACAATTTTAATTCATTTCTGTGATGCAAAGCTGAATTTTCAGCATCATTACTCGTCTTCAGTGTCACATGATCCTTCAGAAATCATTCTAATATGGTAATATTTGCTGCTCTATAAACATTTTAATCTGATTATTATCAATGGTGTGCTGCTTAATATTTTAGTATAAATTGTAATACATTTTTTAGGATTTTTTTTGATAAATACAAAGTTCTAAAATAGACGTTTTTACTGTCACTTCTGGTTTATACATACATGTGTGTGCATACAAATCTCAGTATTCAGATATTTAGATACATACACCGAACACATTTATGCACCCTCTTGTCCAGGACAAATTGCAGCTCATGTCTCATTTAACATAATCTTCCTGTTCTTCCTCTCTTTAATCAAGACTTCACACTATACACAACAGATTCACAACACAAGCTGAAATTTTTAGTTTGTCCCCCCCTCAAATGCCACACTGAGCCCTTTTGCTCTTTCTGTGAGTCCACACATCAGTGTGGGGTTGGTAAAAGACCACATCAAGGACACATAATGTCCTTCTGAAGCCTAAAATGTCAAATGGGACACCCTACAGTCTTGTGGACTTCTCAGACTTGCAAGACTGCAAATGCACATCAAGTGCTCCATTTGGGACAGGGCCTTCGAGAGGACTGTAAACCCGTTAGATTGGGTTACATGTACTGGACTGCAAGCCACCTCAACTGTTCCCTCCTCCAAACACGCTCCTGTTAGGTTATTTTTCATCTCGGCTGCCAGAGATGGATGACAGCTGATATTTTCCCACAACTATTGGGCTTCACTGCGCCAATCTGGTCTCCTTCTGATCACGCACGCTTGTGTTTGTGCTTTCTGTCTCCCTTCCTTAATCTCTCACTCTCAGAGAGACCAGGGCAACAAGAGGGAGGCGGTCATTCCTGTTATGCAGTACATTTTCAAGTCCTCATCATATTTTTTTTTTCATGCAATGTTTTGCCTGCCAAGTGATGTCTCTGATTTGTCCTCATTTGGGGGCTTTTGTTATCAAATATTGTAATTTTGAATTAGTTAACTGTCAAATTGAATAAGTTCAAATGATTTTTAATAATTTCACAAGCCTTGTCTAACAATATAACAAATAAAATATATATATAAAAAAACTATATATAACATATACATAAAAAATTAAAATAATTATAAAATATAATAATATATAAAACAAGATAAAATAAAACTATTATATAATATATAACAAATAAAACAAATAAAACAATATACAGTCAAGCCAAAAATTATTCAGACACCAGATATAATTTTTTTATATTTTTTTACTAGTGGGCGCAGGACACTATAGTTCATTTATGTAAGTGAGGATAGCAAAATAAAGTAAACTGTGAGTAGTAAAGTAAACATATTATACCCAAAAATTCTTCATACAGTGGACTACCGGTAAAACTGATCAAATTTGGGACCAAAAATTTGATTTGACACTTTGACCTGACCATGTTTTGTTACATACCTTTCTATCAAAGTTATCTGACATTATCAAGATGAATTTGTTCTGACACAGTTTAACTCTTGAGTTCTTGTCATATTTTATTACCATTTTCTAAACTATAGCGAATAAACTGTGATAATGTGAGAAATGTTGAAGATGTCCGAATAAATTTTAGACACATTATATAGACATTATAATTAATTTTTTTAACCACAATTTTTAAAAATGGAGATCATGTTTCAGAGCTCATGTCATAGTTTTCTTTCATCTCTTAAAGGAACGGCATATACAGAATGACCCATCAATGGTTTTTAATGGATTGTGTCAGAGTTGGTGACAGCCAACCAGGCCACCAGAGCTCACAGTCAGCAGATCAGAAACACGGTTTCTGCTTGTGCAGAATCGCTATGCACCATATACTGTGAAGCAGGGGGCCCGAGGTGAGACCTGAGAACTAGCGTCTCCCTGACACAGACGCAATCCAAACAGGCCATTAAAGTCAGAAAATCTGATACATCCAACCTGACAATAAACAGACAGGAGTGAAGTTCCAGATGGCAACATGTTCAACAAGTGTTTTCACCAAGCAGAACAAGGCATCAGTTATTTAGGGCCAGTGTAGGGTCAATGAGGATTTACACTAGTCGTGGACTCCTCACTGTGCTGACAATGCCACCAGTCACACGAGCAGAAGGGCTAAACTGGGTCTGTAGCGGCTAGTGGTGTGCCGTGTAACATGGACTTACTATTTTAAAAAAGCTGTTTAGGATCATACTGGTCTCAACACAACACTTTATTTTAGTCAACATACTGCAAATGCTCGAAATGCCATCCAATTTTCAATAGAAGAGTCATGGAGTAAAGTATGGAGTGAGTATTGTGAAAAAATAAATAAATACATAAAAAAGGGAAGTGGACAAAATGTAATCGGGGGGAGGGGAACTAAAAACTAAAATAGAGAAACAAAAATAAATAAAACAGAGAACATGGATTAAATGTATGGGATGCTCAGATATTGGAATTCTACCGTAAAGATATATTTTATAAACAAAAACTGAAGGAACAATCTGCATACACAAACTGAATTTTAATATATACATAACAATATTTTTATGATTTATTGTGTTCTTTTATAGTTTTAATTAATGTTATGATTAATATGTTTATGACTGATTTTCATATTTGCATTTAAAGTTTGGGTCTGAGACAAGGGTAACTTTTTAAAAATGCATTTGGAAAAATAGTAAAAGTAAATGTCTTGGAGGGAAAAAAAGGATAAAATCTTTTACTTTTAATAAACTTCAGCCCCGGATACATGAAAGTTGCAAAAATACCCATATGTGACCCTGGACCACAAAACCAGTCTTAAATCACTGGGGTATATTTGTAGCAATAGCCAAAAATACATTGTATGGGTCAAAATTATGGATTTTTTTTTTTATGCCAAAAATCATTAGGACATTAAGTAAAGATCATGTTTCATAGAGATATTTTGTAAATTTACTACCGTAAATATATCAAAATTTAATTTTTGATTAGTAATATGCATTGCTAAGAACTTCATTTGGACAACTTTAAAGGTGATTTTCTCAATATTTTGATTTTTTTGCACCCTCAGATTCCAGATTTTCAGAGAATCAGAATCAGAATCAGAATGAGCTTTATTGGCCAGGTATGTTTACACATATGAGGAATTTGTTATAGTGACAGAAGCTCCACAGTGCAACAGAAAGACAGCAACAGGACAGGACACAGATAATAAAAGAATAATATACAAATATACAAATAGGCAATGTACAAAACAGTGAAAACACAATATATAATATAGACAATTATGTGTGTACAGGTCTGATATGTGCAAATTTGAAATGAAAAAAATAGATAAATAAAAAAGTAAGTAAGTGTGGTGAATAAATAATAGAGTTGTGTGTTCCGCGTTTTATTGTCAAGTGTTCATGAGATGGATTGCCTGAGGGAAGAAACTGTTCCTGTGTCTGGTCGTTCTGGTGCTCAGAGCTCTGTAGCATCGACCAGACGGTAACAGTTCAAAGAGGGAGTGTGCTGGATGTGAGGGGTCCAGAGTGATTTTGCCAGCCCTTTTGCTCACTCTGGATGAGTACAGTTCTTGGAGACTGGGGAGGGTTGTACCAATGATTCGCTCAGCAGTCCGGACTACCCTCCGTAGTCTTCTGAGGTCAGATTTGGTAGCTGAGCTGAACCAGACAGTTATTGAAGTGCAGAGGATGGATTCAATGATGGCAGAGTAGAACTGTTTCAGCAAGTCCTGTGGCAGGTTGAACTTCCTCAGCTGGCGAAGGAAGTACAACCTCTGCTGGGCCTTTTTGACAATGGACTCAATGTGATTGTCCCACTTCAGGTCCTGAGAAATTGTGGTGCCCAGGAATCTGAATGACTCCACTGCAGTCACAGTGCTGTTCATGATGGTGAGTGGGGGGAGAGCAGGGGGGTTTCTCCTGAAGTCCACGATCATCTCCACAGTTTTGAGTGTGTTAAGCTCCAGGTTGTTAAGACTGCACCAGACAGCCAGCTCCTTAACCTCCTGTCTGTAAGCAGACTCGTCACCGTCCTGGATGAGGCCGATCAGTGTGGTGTCGTCGTCTGCAAACTTTAGGAGCTTGACAGAGGGGTCTTAAGAGGTGCAGTCGTTCGTGTAGAGGGAGAAGAGCAGTGGGGAGAGAACGCAGCCCTGTGTCTCAGCCAAATATTGTCCTATCCTAACAAACCATATATCAATATATCAGCTTATTTATTCAGCTTTCAGGTGATGTATAAATCTCAATTTTGAAAAATTGACACTTATGACTGGTTTTGTGGTCCAGAGTCACATATGCCTATATCTGCATGCAACACAGCAGAACTTCTATACAGCAGAACATACAGCAGAAAAGCAAAACATATAGATAACTTAAGGAGATAATACCAAATGTACAAAAGGTAACACTTTAATATAGTGACCAATTCTCACTATTAACTAGTTGCTTATTAGCAGACCTATTATTAACATATTGGGTGCTTATTAGTACTTATAAAGCACATATTCTGCACGAACATATTCTACATTTCTAATCTGACCCAATACCTAAAC
This sequence comes from Tor tambroides, assembly GCA_021397915.2. Taxonomy (NCBI): domain Eukaryota; kingdom Metazoa; phylum Chordata; class Actinopteri; order Cypriniformes; family Cyprinidae; genus Tor; species Tor tambroides. Next base: position 6,786 of record JAFVLL020033794.1, on the reverse strand, counting down.
TTAACAACTACCTTACTAACTATTAAAAAGCAGCAAATTAGGAGTTATTGAGGCAAAAGTCATAGTTAATGAACTAGACTTTAAAATAAAGTGTGACTGTACAAAATCTCCAGGACATTTGCATAGCCAAACGTGCTTATACATATTAAGAGATCTGCTGTGACTCAGGACCTGCCACATGGGAGAGGGCAAATCAGGTCAGCTGGGTAGAGGTCTACAGCAGGAGGTGAGCAACACACTCCAGCATCAGGCTATTCTGTTCCGGAAACAAAGTTACACGGCTTTAGGCATTTGGCTCCAGTGCCAGACACACTGAAGGAAACCACAGGCATGTACCATTTCAAAGGGAGGTGGAGATGGAGGTGGGTGGGTGGGGGTTGTGAGAAACAGGATGTTTGTGGAGAGGTGCCGATGTACCGTATCATGTGGAGGGCTGACAGCAGGCCATGTTTATGAGCCTCTCGCACATTCTCAGTCTCACAAATAAGAGAATTCACATAAAGTGGAGCAGCAGTCTACTAGCAATGTTGCAAATCTCTGAAATGTTAAGAGACTATCGATTCTATAGATATTTATTTCCTCAAAGCTGTGAATAACAATGTAAGCTGTAAAATAAAATCTACATTTACATTTATGCATTAAGCAGATACTTTTTGCCCAAAGTTATAACTCAAGGCTAAAAAAGGTGATGTAATAAAGTTCTCCATTGCTGATACAAAAATTGTCTGTCCTCATTTCTCTAAATGAGCTGTAATGACAAACAAAAAACATTCATACATAAAATACATGAAATGACTTGACAAGCACAGTTTTTTCTCGTGTGTCGATGTACAGTCAAACCAAAATTTATTCAGACACCTTCAACATTTCTCACATTATCACAGTTTATTCACTATAGTTTCAAAAATGGTAATAAAATATGACAAGAACTCAAGAGTCAAACTTCAAAACGTTTAAAAGTATGGGGTCAGTAAGTAGTAAATGCTGTTCTTTTGAACTTTCTGTTCATCAAAGAATCTTGAAAATGAAGTTTCATGGTTTCCACAAAAATATGAAGCAGTACAATTGTTTTCAGCATTGATAATAATCAGAAATGTTTCTTGAGCAGCAAATCAGCATATTAGAATGAATTGTGAAGAATCATGTGACACTGAAGACTGGAGTAATGATGCTGAAAATTCAGCTTTGCATCACAGGAATAAATTACATTTACAATTACTTTTTAAAATATATTCAAATAGAAAACTATTTTTTTAAATTGTCATAATATTTTACGATATTACTGCTTTTATATATATTTTTTGATCAAATACATACAGCCTCGATACGCATCAAAAGAGACTTCTTTCAAAAAATCTTACCAACCCCAAATTTGAACAGTAATGTATATTTTAAAATTGACAATAGACTTTAATTACATCATTGCCATTAACAAAGATTTGCTACTTTGTAGTCAGTTGTCAAAGGAGGAACATTCTTATTCTAGAGAGCATTTGATTGGACAAAAATCTGTGGAGTACAACATGAGTCATCGATATTTTTGGTTTTACTTTTAAGAGTACACAAGCATATAGTATAGTTAAGTCTTAAAGCAAACAAACATAGACCGAAAGCCACAAAACTGTAATTTTGGAGTCTTTAGTTGATAACAAGTAGAAAATAAAAGCGATACAACTAAAAACTGACTGTAGGGAAACTGTACCAAAGAATACCGGACCTACGAATCAATTCAGTGTTCAGAGATGACTAACAATGAATAATGTGTCCGCTTGTTCAAGTCATGACGATAGGAGCTTTTTTGAGCAAGCATTACAACAGTGTTCATGACAACACTTTGTCACAGCTACAAGTGGGCACTATAGTAGCCCATCACCCTGCCGCCACTGGGTCGCGCAGCCCCGACCGCTCTCTCAGATATGAAATACAGTACCGTTCATCCATCAGCGGCCTGTCATAAAACCACTCGTAGCTCTGATAAAGGGACGCCATAACGTGGTTTTAAAGAGCCCTGGACACAGACAGCTTTTACTAAAGTCTCTCTCTATCATCTTGTTCTCTTTCGCATGCACACGTTGTGTTCTCGTGTCTTTTTTTCCCTCTCTCGTGGAGCCATATCTCGCTTGCACTCCGGCACACTTCAACACCCTGACGCTTACCGATCGCCTCTTGTCTAGCGTCCTCACCCTGTGTGACTGCAACGCGCTCCGTGTACGTATTCTGATCTATAGCTGCTGGCCTCAAATCCTATTCTTAAACATTTAATGAGGAAAGCAAGACCATTTCAAGATCAACAGCGTCAGGCGAATTCTGCTAACACTGCACTGATACTAAGAAAGGACTCCAGCAATGTTATGGCCATGGCATAACATGTCCCCGCTCTCCCCTCCTGTGACCTTTGACATTACTAACCATTCTTAACAACAGCTATTCTGTTCTTTCCGATTATGTAAAATCTTGTAGCTGCTTTATGTAAAAACTCATGTAGCTGCTTTATGATGTGACAGACCTACAGAATGCAGCAATACTACATTATTCTTTGTGGAAACGCTGATTACACTGATTCAATCACAGCTTCAATCACACACCAAAACATATACATTTTGCTCTGTTTTTACAGCACACTGAAAACCACAGTTTAAAACGTAAAAAAAAAAATAAACAGTCATTATTTCAAATGAATAATAAATCACTGACCAGCTTAAATATTTTTTTATCTAGTCTTGAGCCCCTGCCCTTTTTCAAAATTATTCAAACGTGCCCCTCTCGGACAAATAGCACTGATATTTTGGTCAATAAAAGAAAATGCATGTGAATTCTAATTAACATGACAATGTGTACAAAACAGTAACTAATCGCTCAAAAGTCGGGAAATTCCTGTTTATTTTTACATATCTGTCAATCTGAGGCATAGCTATTGGTTGCATGCATTTTGTTTGACTGACTGATATAATTCCACAGTCTGTTCGGAAACTTTCAGTGAGTGCTTATGGGTCGACGGAAGGAAAAAATAAACCAAACAATATTTTAAACATTTTTCATCAATAATCAAAGCTAGTGTGTCGATTTAATTAAAAATCCACATATTATATATTTTAGAATATTACATAATTCATCAATGCCCATTAGTCATTTAGCTATAATACACCAACCAATCATGATCTGGCACAAGAAATTCAAATTTCATTGGACAGTATGTGAAGTGGAGCGGTTATTTTCCGTTCTTATTCATAAATCGGTTGAAAATTACATGGGACAGACGAGCTTATTTGTGGAGCGATCTGGATCTGCGATTTGTCTCATTTTATAAATCAAATTACGTCGCTGGGGAAATGTAGGCTATGCTAAATGACTACAAAAGCACTGCACAAAACCGTGCAGCGTCAAAAGTCGCAATAATGGTAATCAGTAGGCTATTCAATTCACTTATATTTATGTGTGATATACACCGTTTACTCTTTGATGAAACTTTCATAGTTATTTAAGCCCAAGTGCCACCTACAGGCCTGTTATGTGAAGTGTAGGCTGGCGAAATGGTGATGTTAAAGGACTTTATTATATTACCATTTCTGATAATTATGCAGCATTATGAAAGTGTCTTATGCTCATAAAGCCTGCATTTATTTGATCAAAAATACAGAAAAAAACTGTAGCCTAATATTGTGAAATATTACAATTTAAAATAATGTTTTTCTATTTATACTATTTTAATAAAATATCATTTATTTCTGTGATTCAAAGCTGAATTTTCTGCACCAATACTCCATTCTTCAATGGTCGTTCAGAAATCATTCTAATATGCTGATTCACTGTTGGAAGCAGTTGTGCTGCTTAATTTTTTATTATTTATTTTATTTTATTTTATTTATTTATTGGAACCTGTGATACTTTTTTGGGGTTCATTGATAAATAAAAAGTTAAAAAGAACAGCATTTATTCAAAATAGAGATGCTTTCTAACAATATCAATCCTTACTATCACTGTTTCTATCAATTTAACAAATCCTTGCTGAATAAAAACTAAGTTCTTTAAAAAAATAAAATAAAATATTGACCTAAAGCTTTTGAACGGTAGTGTAGGCTATATTGTTACAAAAGTTATATTTTAAATAAATGATAATAAATCAGCACTGCATAAAATGCATTAAGTAAATAAAGTAAATTAATAAAGTATATTAAAATTTTGATCAAATAAATGCAGGCTTGATGACTATAAGTGACTTCTTGCAAAAATATAAAATAGTAATGTATCCAATCTTTTGACCTATAATTTTTTTTTTCCTCATATTGCCCCTTTTTTACATTTGAGCCCCTGCCCCTGAGGATCTCTCTGCACGTCCCTGCACACACACGACTTCTCACAACATTTCTCCTTGTCTCTTCAGACATGTTATCAGGGTTGGGCACTCAAATGTCTCAATGGCTTATCATTCTGATAAACCCGTCGGGACTTTATTTCTCCAATTTCAGTGCTAGTGGCCCAGCAAGCATGAGAATCAAGACCTTGCCCCAGCAGGCAAGAACAAACTAAACTCTAAGGCTAAATTCTACTGCTGTCACAAGCTTGGATCACTTTACATTCGATGGCCCAGTTTTATTTTCCAATGACGAAAAGGATAAAACATCTCAATCATACAGTCATCACGCAGTCACAGATGATGGCATACAGGTACACATACACACACAATCAGAACTACTGACAAAATTACTAACTAAAAAAAAAATAATTAAAGTTTGGAGTCAGTAAGATTTTTCATGTTTTTGAAAAAAGTATTTTATGCTCACAATGGCTGCATTTATTTGATCAAAAATACAGTAAAATATTTTAGAAAATATTTTGGAATATTATGACAGTTTAAAACAACTGTTTTCTATTTTAATATATGTTAAAGTGTAATTTACTCCTGTGACACAAACCCGAATTTTCAGCATCGTTACTCCAGTCTTCAGTGTCACATGATCCTTCAGAAATCACTCTTATATGATGATTTGAAACATTTCTCATTATTATCAATGTTAAAACAGTTGTGTGTTGCTTAATATTTTTGTGAAAACTGTTTCAGCTGTTTTTTTCAGGATTTTTTCATGTATAGAAAGTTTAAAAGGACAGCATTTGTTTGAAATAGAAATCTTTTCTAACATAATAAATGTCTTCACTGTCACTTTTGTTCAGTTTAATGCCTCCTTGCTGAATAAAATTACTAATTTATAAAAAATTTTTTAGATTCAACAAAAATCATCAGGTTTTGTACAAACTTGTGGAGTTCATGCAGTTTGAGTGCAAAAGAGGGACAAACCATTCGTAAATTCATGTACATTTTGAATTAAACTTTCACTCACAGTATATATATATATATATATATAGCTCTTTCAAAAGTGGTCTCAAACTTTGGGACCCACTGTACCCCACTGTATCCCACTGTACATTTATGAAAACATCTCCCTGCAGAGACAACCAAACTAGATGAATGCGACTTCAATGTCAGCACAGGCAAAAAAAAAAATCTGTGGACATAAGATCTGAGGCTTCCAAGTGGGAAATCTACACCATTAATGCATCTTTATTAAGTAATCATGGTATACATTTCCAGTGCTGAAGGGCGGCATAAGAAGTGATGATCTGCCTTGTGCTAGGCATGTGTCTGAATTGAACGGGCAAACTAATTAAATAGTGCCCCTGTGCTTCAGTCTCAAGATGCCCGCGTATCAACGTCATCTCATGGCCCACTGTCGCAGACATGCTTTAGGGCTCCCATACTGAGAAAACTGAAATTCTGGACATCATTTAAATGTCACAAAGAGCCGACGGCCTGGCTTTTACCAGGAAAACATCTCTAAACAATGAATCTTGTCAGACCTTCCATTCCCATGCACAACCAAGCCTGACACACTCTTTCAGAGTCAAAGAGGAGCTCCAGCGAGCAGCAGCGCAGGCGTCTCTTCTAGGAGCCAGAGTCGGGACTTAAATGGAGTTTGGGCTGCTGACAGGTATTAATACGAGACAGAGACTCCAACCTGATCTGTGTGTCTAATGAAGGCCCGCGGGACAAGGGGCGACCTGGCCCCCTGAGATGTCTTGCTCTCTTACTTATGGCATAAGCCTGGCAAGGATGTAGCAAGCTTTGGTAGGGTCTGGCAAAGAGTAGCAGGAGAGTAGTTGATCTGGGCCTAGAGGTTCAAGAGCATGCATTTGATCCTTTCACTTCCAAAAAGCAGCAGATGAAGCCATCAGCGCCCTAAAGACAGCCCTCCATCTCACTTGCAGGATAGCAGGTGATCATTTAGCAGAGGCTCGCATAGTGAGGTTGTCATGATACCAGAATTTCAGGAGTCAGTGACTTGCAAATGGAATTCAATGATTCTTGATTCTAGCTTCAATACCACTGCAAGCACTACAGTTTTTTACAATCGCTATGACATTTTTTCCAATACTTCTAACAATTTTCCTAAACTCTTAACGCACCAACACACCTACAACACACAATTGACAAAACAGTTAATTTCATGCTCAAAATCACACATTGCAAACTAAACTCTAACACTAATTTTCAAATTACAATAATATACGAACACAATACACTGCACCTACCAAAACACTGCAAACATGTCTCAAAATCAAATTATTATTCCAAAACACTAACATACAATACAAAATTACAAAACAATACAAAATTTGAATGACCCATCTCAGAGTGGCTTTATAGAATGAACGGTTTATGGGAGAAAAAGAGACTGAGACAGAATTGCTGCAGTAAAGGCTTTATTTGCAACAGGACATTAGAAAAACAAG
>JAFVLL020033793.1:0-19216 GCA_021397915.2 Tor tambroides | reverse complement strand
TTCAGCCCAAGACCAGCTCTCAGCAGAAACACTGTGCTGGCTGAAGTTGTAGAGAGAATGAAGAGAGAAGCACCAGAAGCAGGAACAGCCTGTCCTGTCCTGAGTTTTGCTGTGTCTGGAGATGTGGAGTGTGACATCTGCACAGAGACCAAACTAAAAGCCATCAAGTCCTGTCTGACATTTTTAGCTTCTTACTGCGAATCTCACATTCAAACTCATTATACATCTCCTGCTTTAAAATGGCACAAAATAGTCAATGCCTCACCACATCTACTGGACCAGATCTGCTCCCAACATCGTAAGCTGCTGGAGCTGTATTGTTGCAAAGATCAGCAGCTGATATGTATGCAGTGCGCTTTGATCAACCACCAGAACCACAGCATGACTTCACCTGCAGCAGAAAGACAAAAAATACAGGTAAAGTGACAGATACGTCTGCATAATATTTTCCATCAGTAAATACATTGAATAAAAATTAGTCAGTCAAATATATTAAACAGAGAAAACTTGTTTTTGTCAGATGAAAATAATGTTCTGAACAATATTGTAAACAATATTAGACTAATTATAATCTTGTAATATTGTATAATATTCAAAAGAAGCTCATTAGCTCAAAATACCTTTCATTAAAAAGCAAATGAGGGTTGTTTTCACAGCCAGCGTGTCTCACACTCAGCTGCTGACAGTTTCACTTTGTGAACAGTCAAAAACTTTGTGAATAGTTTCCATAACAAACAAATTACGGAAATGATATTGAACTATTGCAAATTTAATCTCAGGTACAGTTGAAAGAAAATCAGATTGGCCTACAAAAGGAAATGCGTCAGCGAGAGATGAAGGTACAAGAATTTAGACAAGCTGTGGACTCTCATAAGGTAAGCTGATTGTAACTTGTAGTTACAAATTTGACCACTGTTATTTCATTAGTTCCTCAAATTGATGTGCATATGCAGTTGATCGTACAATAGTACAATATTGTACAATTATACTAAGCTAAAGTGAATTATACTATTTTATAATTTAGTAATTTATGTCCCTTGGAGAAAAGGAATTTTCCTTCAACTATGATTGGGAAAATGAGAAAGTCATGAGATAAGCTAAAATATTTTACACAAATGGTGTACTTTCTGAAATCAGTTTTGCATGCTTTTTTTCATCTAACAGTGCTCTGCAGAGGCAGCAGTGGAGCACAGTGAGCAGATGTTTACTGAGCTGATCAGCTCCATGGAGAAAAGCAGAGCAGAGATAACAAAGATGATCAGAGCTCAGGAGAAAGTAGAAGTAAGAAGAGTTGAGAAACTCATACTTACACTGGAGCAGGAGATCAGTGACCTAAGAAAGAGACATGATGACCTGGGGCAGCTTTCACTGATAGAGGCTGACATCTATGTCATTCAGGTAACTCTGATCATCTATTTTCTTTAAGTTTGTTCTGACACTCGGTGGGTCTGAAATCAACTTTGACCCCCCCACCCCACCTTCTCTGCCCCAATTAACTTGGTTTTGAACCAGTGCACGTCTGTGTGAGTACCATTGTGAGTAGCTGGTTACAACCATTTGTATAACTAGACCTTGGCTGACAGGGCTGAAGCCCTGTGTTCATTAAATTGATTAGGGTACAAAATCAAGGCAGGCTGCAGTTCTAAATGTTATTGAATTCTGGTCAGTGAACCCTATGTAAAATAGACAGCAACATAAAATTGCATTAATTGACTGTTGGCATTGTAACGTTTTACCTGCTGTTCATACTCAAGTTCATAAAACATTGGAGTGTTCAGTATCAGAGGCATTGAAGTGTTATTATTCAAGTTTTAATTCTAAATATATAAACTATAAGCATATTTACATTCAGTGAACATTGCTTGGTTGTAATTCTTGGTTTGATTCTTTGCATTTTGCATTCAAACAGGTTGTATGCCTGACGATTGCTTATAAAACTTTTGTAATTGTTGTTGTGCTTAAATTAATTTGTTATTTGGCAGACAGAGTGGTAAGCTTTTAAATCTTGTAGGGAAGGAATCTGATTAATTTACATTTCTATTAACAGAGAGGCTAATAAACTATTTTAATGGGTTATTTAAGGGCTTGGAAATAAATCAGGGTGAGAAGGTGTCAGCTTCACAGTTTTAATCATAATTTTGTTCCATTTTTGAATCTGAATGACACTTGAATTCTCATTCTAACATCCAGCACAAATCAGAATTCTCTTGAACTGCATCCACCTTTTTAAACAGGCAAACCACTTTTTAAATCAACCAAATAAACTGAGCTGTGATGTCAGACAGACTAAGGTCTGGACTTAAAACCCTAGCATGAATTGTTTTATTATATATATATATATATATATATATATATATATATTTACCTTTTTTCTACAGAATTTCTCCTCTCTTTCCCACTACCAATCTTCAGACTTGTGGAACACATCTGTCAGCCAACGACTGACATTTGAGGAAATAGAAAAAGTCATCAATGAGCTCAAAAGCCAACTGGATGAACTCTGTAAACAAGACATTGTGAGGATATCAGAGAAAGGTGAGAGGTCTTTTAAATATGTTTATGTAATTAATTTTACTGTTTTCTTTTTGTTAATTTTCATAGTTCATGGTTAAAGCCAAGAAAATTTTGAAGCCAGAATTGTAATCATCATTTAGAATTTATACCAAAACATACACAATATACAGAATGCAGGCAGATTGTAAAAATCATGGTAAACAAATTTTTCTTGTTTATCTTTGTAGTTCCCACTGTCCATGTAATGGTGAACTCTGTGAACAATAAGAAGATCAAAAAGTGTAAGTCAGCATTCTTTTTTTTTTTTTTACTCTCATATGACACTCAGATACAAGAATATTTACTTATTGTTTTGTTTTTGTTCAGATTTGCCATCTCAACCCAAGACCAGAGAAGAATTCCTGATATGTAAGTTGCCTTGTAATTGTGTGCTAGATAGGGATGCACAATTTTGGATTTTGCCGATATCCGATATGCCCATATTTTTTTAAATCATTTTGGTCGATACTGATACCGATAGATTTCCTTTTTGTTTGGAAACAACACCAGTTTAACAAGAACTTATTTGTTAGAATTAAATAAACCATAATGAAGGTTTTTTGACAGCACATTGAAGCTTTGAAAATAAATATAAATCTATATATCAATCGCTGCATTTTTCCCCCCAGAAAGATGCAGTGTTAACCCTAACATTTTATTTTATTTATAAGATTTAACATTTGTAGATGGTCTAAAGCAAAAGAGTTGTAAAAATTCTGAAAATCTTTTAGAGCTTATTTGTTTAAAAAAATAAAACATTGCGCATTGAATAAATCAGTATATATAAGATTATTTAATTTACAAGTGTCATGTTTTTTTTTTGTTTTGTTTTTTTTTGGGGTTTTTTCATGCAAGCTATAGTTTCTGACCTTTTAAATCAAAACATACTCATTATTTTGACATCAATTACTGCTTTATTTAATCAGAAACAGCCTAAATGTTACTTGTGTAGGCTATTTTACTTTTAATTTAATTAGAAGTAGGCCAACAGCGCCCCCTACAGATTAAAACTCCTTACCAAGCGGGTGTTAGTGACTGCTGCCGCTGCACGTGCTATTACTGTTTACTCTCACACACCAAATGCGTCATTCTGTATGTACATTCACAGATTAAATACAGCGATCCAAAACAGTGAATCCAATCACCATTCAAACAAAACTTTGCTTCAAGAATGAGCCACACTGCTCACATGATCTAATCACTAGCACACCCTGAGCACATGTGAGTTAATGTATTCCTCTTATCGGCAAGACATATCGGCATAATTTATCATATCGGCTGATGCTGATATTTACATTTAAAGCCGTTATCGGCCGATTCCGATATCAGTCCGATAATATCGTGCATCCCTAGTACTAGAGAGTGAAGTCCTCCGGGAATTAGAGGATGCCAACCCTGGGGTCCGTTCTTCGTACGTCGCTTATTACATCCGAGATCAAATGACACATCCAAGATGATATCATCGCACTAATCAGGATCTGGCTAATTCGGTTCTTCGAACGCACCTGTTGTTGATGATTAGTATGGCTGGACTGAGTTATCTGAGATAATTGCGCTTTCATGGGTTGGTTTAAAAGGGCAGATGTATCGTGTATACTATGTGTATACTCGAAACCACGATCAGCAGTGCAGTGATTGGCTGGCGGCAACGTAATGACATCATATCATTAAAAAAAGACACCTGACGAAAAACTTGACAAATTTCTGGACTTTTGTAAGGAAACAGCCAAGCGAACAAAACTACATAAATGTTATAGTAGATAAATGAAATGTGCGCTGTTTTTAATGTATTTGTAATTTTTTTTTACATGATTCCCAATTATTTATATTCACGATTTCAACTATTTGTACAGAATATACATTTTCTTCAAGGTTGTAATTAGCAATTCATTTAATTTTATCTTTGAAACAGATTTGCTACGTGACAGCATTAATTAAAGTTTCTTAAGGGTCAAGATCATAGGCTTGTTTGAGATGAGCAAAATCTGCGCAGAACCGATCACCGGTGATCACCGCGAGGTGCATGCCGGTTAGAAAAGTGTCCGAGTTACGTCCGCCTTGCTCTGATGTCATGCTGACGTGTGCCAAAAAACTCTCGCGACGGCGAGGCGGCTGTGTCGGATTGAGCAGTCGCGCGCAGTTGCTCTCCACGGACTGGCTGACAAAAGCATGATGGGAAACGACTGACTGACGACACAGCTTAATGCTCATTGGTTCAGACAACCGTGATGCTGCGTTCTCTTCTAAAATGTTTTTTAATCTGATTTCATGTGATTGTGTTTTTAAATTCTGCTTGAATATTCCCAAACACAATGACAGTGTGATCTCTGTGTGAGATATGTGATTGTTGTCATATTTCTATAAAAATCTAAAATACATGTTTGTATTAAAGTAGAAATAGATGATAAATACGCCTTTCTTTCATATGGGATTAAATAGCAAGCACTTTGAGTGTCTTGTTCATCATATTTATATTCATATAAATGCAACAGAACTGAAATTATATCACGTTTATCAGCAGCACAGCACATGAGTGAGAATAACGCAATATCCGCCTTTGATCTCGTAGCTATCTGTTCTACTTCGAGAGGTCAGAACTGTCCGTCTTGACTGCGCTTATTTCACTCCTCCCCTCCTGCAGACGCTGCTCGCTACATTTCAGGCGAGGCGCATCTCAATAAGCCTCATGTTATCTACATCTCCTGCGCTCCATCTGACCCACTCCCATAATATCTGTCATCACTCAAATTAATATAAGGACTCAGATTAACTGCAGAGCATGTGTGTCAGACTCCAATACAATTATCAATTATTTCCTCACTAATAAATCTTTCAGTGAGTAAAACTGGCTGTGTCTGTAGTATTATAGACTACACAACATTATCTTATTTTCAAATTGATTTTTAAATTATTATTTTAAATGATTGTCCCTGGACCAGTAGGGTACTCTTGTAATAAAGCAGCGGTGGCTGGGACATATTTTAAGTGTCAATTCTGCTTAAAAAGATGCAATCTAATCCTGTTTACATGTAAATAAACCTGCTCCCGAAGAGCAGGTTTAAGCTTACGGACCTGTTGCTATGACAGCAAGTCTAGGATGAGCTTGGAAGAACCAAATGATCCAAGATCAAGCAAAATCGGCAACAATCAAATCCAGCTAACTGAGTTAGCGACGTACGAAGAACGGACCCCTGGAGAGGCTTTTATTAAACAAGAATACAAATAAAGTCAAATTATTTGAAAGATTAATCCAAGATCTGCTGTAAAATTACCTTTAGAGAAACCTCTAAACAATGAAGTGTTTAATGCTGTTTTCTTTTTATCAACAGATTCCGTTGATCTGAATCTTAATGTTCCAACCTACTCTTCACTCTCTATGAAGAATAACAAATCTGTGTTAAAGTGTAATAGCAGTTACGGGGCTTATGGGGATTATTTACAGGTTTTGTGCAAAGAGAAACTATCTGGACGCTGTTATTTTGAAGTTCAGTGGGAAGGATCAGGTTGCTCTATTGCATTCTCATATGACAACAGTGCTACAAGTTTTGTCTTTGGATCTAACAAAACATCTTGGAAATGTGACTTTCCAAAATCTAATATTCATGTGGAGCACAATTGGCTGCAGACTGACATTTCCTTGGTCTCTAAAATTGGAGTGTTTCTTGATCAAGAAGCAGGAACGGTGCCATTTTACAGTGTCTCACAAAATGACCCTCCTGCACAGAATCCAGACCACATTCACTGCGCCCCTCTACCCTGGGTTTTCATTTAACAATTTAGAAAATGTCATCAGTGACAATTTGTGATCTTCCAAAGCTAAACAAGCAAATCTGATCTGTACTAACAGTGACAATTAATGAATGGGCACTAAATACAACACAAACAGTAACAGTATACAGCAGCAAACAGTATTTTTGATGCTAGTGTCAAGTTCTATATGTCTTCTTATAGAGCATTGTTAAATTCTTTAATTGTGATTTCTTTTTTTGTTTTGTTTGTTTGTTTGTTTTTTGACGATGATGATTCCTGTTGGTGTTTATGAAATACCAACCACTTGTACTTCTGTCTTTTGGTGTGATTGTGTGAAATTTGACACGTCATGGAATGCTCTTTTTTTTCATTTTTTTTTTTTTTTCAGTGACATTCAGAAAGTTGTTTCACTCACTTTATAGGTTGTTATGCTAAACACTGCTTGTTTGTTTAACCGATTTCCTTATATGTGATTTAGACTCCTTGGTTAATTGAATGTATTATGAACAGTAAATTACTTTTTGTACCAAATGAGAAGTTGTTTATAGATCTGTATTACAAAAGAACCATCAAAGTTATTTAACCAGAGCTGAGTTCTCAGAACTGAGACCTTCTCAGAGCTTGATTTTGCGGAGCACCATGGAATTTATTCGTTTTGCAGGTAATTTTATCTTAAGTAACATACAAATCAATAATATTATGATAACTGGCAAATGATCATAAGAGGATCATCATATTACAGAGAATAGTGTTCTATGGCAGTGGCAGGTGTCATCTGACCTTTTAACCTCTACTTGCATTATGCATCTGAGGTTTTCTGTTTCAAAAGACAGATGCCAAAACGTGTGTGTGTGTGTGTTTAAGAGGTCAGAGATTAAGAACGCCTGGATTACTGAGGCATCCAGCGGTAGGTGGTAGTAGATACAATGGAAAAAGCTTGATAGAGACATTTAAACTTGCTTTCTTCTAGACAACACATCCTCCCACACACACACTGGTTGTGTTCTGCTTCATTTAGGGTGTGTAATAAGCGTGGCAGGGGTCATACCAAACCTCTTTTGTGCAGTCGCATTCTTATTTTAGCTCTGAACTGCTAAATGTGGACTATGAGACATTTAGGTATTAGAATAAGATGGATTTCTGTAAAGCTTCTTTGAAACAATGTAGATTATGAAATGCGCCATGCAAATGAAGCTAAATTGAAAAACTGTAAAACACATTGATATAACGCGAATTGGAGGGGGCACTAGTTTTTATATTAACAAAATCTATATTTCTTAAAGATTATGCATCTAATAGTATACTAGTGCGTAGGAAATAATTCAAATGCGTGATAAATTGAGACGAAAAGTAAAACTGTGTGTTTGTGTACAGCTACACCTGCTGGTCAAATGAGAGAATAGAATCCCTTTTTGTGGCACACTCGCACACTATTCTGAACAAGATCACTCATTAAATCTGTCTTTTGTGAGGTTCTCTCTCTTTCTCAAAAGAGCCTGGGGTTGTACAAATCTGCATAAATTATAATCTTTTCAAATAAGGCCCGGTGGTCGTTAAACCCATGAGGGGTTAATGATGAGAGAAACCTCGTTAAGGCCAGGCCAATTAAACTGCACAAGAGTCCCTGCAGAAGAGCTCTGTGTAAAGGAGGGCAATTAGACTAATTAGGAAGAATTTTCTTAATTAATTCGAAAGGGCACAAGAGTGTGAGACCTCCCATATGATGGTTACTGTTATAAAAAATATAAAAATAAATAATAGTCTACTGTGTATGTACAAAACACGTACATCTTCATATCCCTCAGCCAGTTCTCGGAAAATGGGTCACCATCAAAGAGAAACTGGAAAATAGACACATTATGAAATATTTCTGCTCAAAGATCGTTAGAATTAACCACTAGGGACTTTATAGCAGCTGCCCTGGCATGCTGTACAGACTGATATACTGTATGTGCTAAATGAAGATTTTAATAAGATGATTATAGGATGAGATATCGAGCGTTATCTCATAGCTCCCGGTGTGATAAATTCATTTTAAAACAGATTTGTCTGAGACATCATTACATGCAGCAGAAGAAAGTCCATAACTAGCTTTCCCTTTTTGAAAATTGTGTTTAAAAGTTCGATTGGTTGAAATATTTAAAAATCTGAAACGTGAAAATTTAAGGTTAGAGATTAAATCTTGATTGGCAACAATGATTTCACTTCCGCCTGATTTTTATTTTATTTTTTTTAATTATTCAACAAACTAATTCTGTGCTCCCTCAAGTGGTTATGAAGGGTATTGCTGAGATACATAGTTTGAGCACATCAAAATCAAAACTTGATTATAAAATAGGAGCAAAAACATTTGAGTATTTTGAGTAGGCCTACGTGTGACCTGTCAGTGTAATTCATTTCCTTTTTACTTTACATAGAAACCTTTTGTGGTCTTGAAAGCTTTTGTTTAGGTTTCTCTATAAAATGTTGTTAAAATAGTGAAGTGGTGGATTTACATTTAGTTAACATGATCTTTGTGGTAGATATATAAAATATGGATATACCAGCTCATTATATTTGAGTTTGACATTTATCATTTTTTGTTATCTCAGTGCGATGTGACATATTTGTGCTGAAATCATGAAATTATTTATCGCAAAGACAGTGATTTACATCGTAACACTGCATGATTATGTGGTCAGGTAATAATTGGCTTCTGCGTAAAAGACTGACCGTAATACTGCATTTTGAAGCCAGACAATTTAAAATCCTACTTAAAAGACACTTCTCTGTTCACACACACTATTAAGTTAATCCATATCCAGACTTGCGCACACACACACACACACACACACACACACACACACACACATTCTGAAGTCAAAACAGCTGCTCTATTATTGCAGGACCCACCTTCACAGATCTCTCTAAGCACAGGGAGACGGTGCGTCTGTTATCGTGAGGTTTTAATGAATGATACTGTAGTTCAGTGGATGTAGGTGGTGAGTGTGTGTGTGTATTTGATGCAGTGTTGGAGACATTATGTCTAGCAGTGTTTAAGAGCAGTAATGCTCAGGTAAAGGTTGAATCAGTGTCATCCACCTGTCCTGTGTGTGGGCTTGTCATCTATCAGCCTAAAAGAAAAGCAAATGATCCCCTGCAAAGCCCTGGACAATAATAAAAAAACATATTGGTTTATATTAGTGGTTCTCAAATTGTAGTTTTCACAGGGCTGTTCTGATAGATGGGCAACAGGGAAAAAAAAAAAACTAAATGCAAATAATAAAATGATGGTAAGCATGTACTCATGCTTGGCATACGATGACAAATTAAGGCTTACTCTCTTTTAAAAGAAAACAGAAAACACTTTCATATTTACAGGTGCATCTCAATAAATTAGAATGACGTGGAAAAGTTCATTTATTTCAGTAATTCAACTCAAATTGTGAAACTCATGTATTAAATAATTATGCATTACAGATTGAAGTAGTTTAAGTCTTAAGCTCCTTTTAATTGTGATGATTTAGGCCTCACATTTAACAAAACTCCACTAATTCACTATCTCAACAAATTAGAACACTTCATAAGACCAATAAAAAAACATTTTTAGTGAATTGTTGGCCCTCTGGAAAGTATGTTCATTTACTGTATATGCGCTCAATACTTGGTAGGGGCTCCTTTTGCTTTAATTACTGCATCAATATGGCGTAGCATGGAGGCGATCAGCCTGTGGCACTGCTCAGGTGTAATGGAAGCCCAGGTTGCTTTGATAGTGGCCTTCAGGTCATCTGCATTGTTGGGTCTGGTGTTTCTCATCTTCCTCTTGACAATACCCTATACATTCTCAATGGGGTTCAGGTCAGGCGAGCTTGCTGGCCAATCAAGCACAGTAACACCATAGTCATTGAACCAGCTTTTGGTACCTGTGGCAGTGTGGGCAGGTGCCAAGTCCTCCTGGAAAATGAAATCAGCATCTCCATAAAGCTTGTCAACAGAAGGAAGCATGAAGTGCTCTAAATTTCCTGGTAGATGGCTGCGTTGACTGGACTTCAGAAAACACAGTGGGCCAACACCAGCAGATGACATGGCAGCCCAAATCATCACTGACTGTGGAAACTTCACACTAGACTTCAAGCAGCTTGGATTCTGTGCCTCTCCACTCTTCCTCCAGACTCTGGGACTTTGATTTCCAAATGAAATGCAAATTTTATTTTTATCTGAAAAGAGAAATTTGGACCACTGAGCAACAGTCCAGTTCTTTTTCTCTGTAGCCCAGGTAAGATGATTCTGACGTTGTGTCTGTTTCAGAAGTGGCCTGGTAGCCCTTTTCCTGAAAACGTCTGAGCATGGTGACTCTTGATGCACTGACTCCAGCTTCAGTCCACTCCTTGTGAAGCTCTCACAAGTGTTTGAATCGGCTTTGCTTGACAGTATTCTCAAGCTTGCAGTCATCCCTGTTGCTTGTGCACCTTTTCCTACCCAATTTCTTCATTCCGGTCAACTTTGCATTTAATATGCTTTGATACAGCACTCTGCGAACAGCCACCCCTTTCAGTAATGACCTTCTGCCACTTACCCTCTTTGTGGAGGGTGTCAATGATTGTCTTCTGGACCACTGCCAAGTCAGCAGTCTTCTCCATTATTGTGGTTTCAAAGAACAAGAGATACCCGGAATTTATACTGTAGGGATGGTCATTAATTGAAACTCAAATATAAATATTCTAATATTTTGAGATACTGATTTTTGCCTTTCATGAGCTGTAACCTCTAAACATCAAAATTAAAACAAATTTTTTTTTGAAATGTTTTACTTTACAGGCAATGAATCTAAAATATATGAAAGTTTCACTTTTTGAAATAACTTACAAGAAAAAATGAACTTTTTCACGACATTCTAATTTATTGAGATGCACCTGTATGTTTACTTAGGATGTGCATTGAATCAAATTATAAGTGATACATTATTGGCCCAGGGTTTGTTCGATGTGCTCTCCTAGTAAATTACATGCATTTATAGAATTGCCAATGCTTCTCTTCCGCCTATATATGTTAATAATTTCACATGTTTTATTGGCTAGTGTACACGGTAAAAATGAATAAATAAAAGATTATTGGAGTATGTTTTACAAAAAAAAAAGTAAATCCTACAACATGGTAATGTGAAAATTTAATATTCCATATAAATATTTCATGTTTATTTAAAGACATTTATGTTAACATTTTGAATTGATGTTCAAAGGGAAATTTGGGTCTCAAAATAAAACTAAATGAGAAACAGTGTTTTATATGAACAGAAGAGCACAGAATAGAACAGATTAATAGAACAAGAAATGTAGAAACAAAAGGCCTATTAAGCAGTCACAGTGTTTTTAAAAAGGTGGGATGAAGCAAGGAACATCATATTATATCTTCCGGATGAATGGTGCATTTATGATATTTATATCAAAACATCAATGTTTTCCAGTATACATTAAATGAAAGTATGTGGACCCCTGACACCACACCCATTCATGCTTGTTGAACATTTTAATTCAAAACCATGATCCTGAAACCATCATTTTGCTGCTATAACAGCTTCCTCACTTCTGGGAAGGCTTTTCGCTGCATGTCGGAACACAGCTGTGGGTTTACTACCATTCAAACACAAGAGCATCAGGTAGATTAAGTGGTGATGTAGGGTGATGAGTTCTGGTTTACACTATTCACAGGGATTCAGATCAAAGCTTTAAAAAGTTCTTCCATGCCAGATTCTTTAAATAATTTCTTTATGGATCATGCTTGGAGCACTGAAGAAATTGACCCTCCATGAACTGTTAGGTAGGTTATTTCAATCATGACATCACAGAGTTCTTTTGGCATGATGCCACTAAGCTGCCACATTATCAGTTCATATGAGAACAATCAGAAAATGATCAATCTCAGACCGGCATGTTTATCTTCCGAGAGACATGATGCTCTCGGGAGCTTCTGAAATACAAACCACCGTGAATCTGAGCAGCGCCAAAGATCTGAGGCGTCAAACAGATCAGGCTCTTTAAACTCTTAACTGTCAACAAAGTTGACTCCATTTAGAACCGAATCCAGAACTTGGAGTTGTGATGTCACAAAGAGTCCTCGGAGAATTCTTGAGTGTTCTGTGCTTACAGTAAACAAAGATAAGAGCCATTCTCATCTTCTCTTGTTTGACTGGAGTTTTCCTCTCTTCTGTTCTGCTTTGATTGATAAGATCTGCCCAGGCATTACTTTCGGCATTAGGACAAATGTGAGTGTGCACTTTGTAGTCTTCTTGACATGTAGAGGCCAGACTTTCCTCCTCTTTGACACTCTCTGTCTCCTTTTCCAGGGAAATTAATACCAGAATCATGCACATGAAAGGATTATTGCCCCACATACAAGGATATGCCCTCCAACATCGTGTCAAGGTTCAGGAATTAGTATCATTCATGCAAAAACTTGGAATGTTGATTTGGCATGGGATTGTACAGGCTGAGATTTACCGTGGAAGAGGGAGAGTGATATGACCTTGACTCTGTGTGTTTTCCTGTGCTGCTAAACTGAGCTGTGAAGTGTTTGGAACAGAATGGAATGTCTGTGGAATTCCCCTTGATTCCCCCGCATCATGTAGTAGGCCTACCTTTGACAGATTTCGCTACTGATCATTTTCTCCTCTTTTTTCTCTCATTCTCTCTCTATCCCAGGAAATGTTACCTCATACAGAAAAATACCTCTATGTATGAAACACAGTTGCACATGATCTTTCCCTGCCCAAGAACATTCCCAACAGTTCTCTTGTTCCTGTTCCAAAAAACATGAGAACACAGAGGAGTGTGCAAGAAGTCATTAAAGAAAATCTTAACATGTCTTAACAAGAGAGAAAAACATGTTCAAGCATCAGGTAATAAGTGAAAGTACGTGCCTTTGAATAACACGGTAAGGCTGAAGAGGAACTTAATTTGGTATAAGGTTTTCTGGACAAAAGCCTATTTATTAAGATAGTTAAGCTATTTTATATGAGTAAGAAAAAAAAATCACTGATATTTAAACCAACAGCAACATTTCAAATGTGATATTGCAACATATTCTCATGTCATTTCGTAATACTAAACTGGTATGAGTTCATACAATCTCATTCATACTTTTTTGTACATTCTGACAATTAGGTTTAGGGGTGGACCATCGTGCTCCTACATTTTTTCTAAAAATCATGTTTTCCTTAGAAATCACATTGTACAAATTCACATGAAATCACATATGAGATTAAGTTGGATGTACTTTGTCTATTTTTCAAGAGAAACCAAAGAAGAATTGGCGTCTAGAGCAACACATAGCAGAAAGAATGAATCAGCTTTTTAAACTAATCATTTGAGTGTATAATTTAATGACTCACTCAAGAAAAGCCTGCATCCAAAATCAGAAGTAGTAGGTAATCCAGGTACTTTTCGACTGCTGTTTTTCAAACACTATGAATTCAGACAGTCCGAATTTTTTTTTTGGTGTTCTATTTTTCGCACAGGCTACTATATGATATGGAAGTAGGCATATTTGGACACAGTGTCTGTGTTTTTTAACAAACTGCTTGTAAATGATTGAATAAATTGTTTCATTCTTGAATGAATCCGTTTTAAACAAATTTATTAAATAAATGATTAAAGGACTGATTAAAGTCACTAGATGCCAGACAGTAGTGAAGTATTTTTACTGTACTCAAGTAAATTTAAAAAGTATCTGTAGTTTATCAGAGTGTTTTTCTTTGGAAAACTTTACTTCACTACATTCCAAAGCATAATGTCATACTTTTTTACTGCACTACATTTCATCAATAAAAGTTGTTGTTCATTTTACCTTTAATACTTAAGAAAATTAAAAATGTAGTACTTTCTTGTACTCAAGTAAATGTTTGAATTACTTTTACTTGAGTAAAAGTAAGAAAGTAATAGATTTCCAATGTAATTAAGTATTAAATGATATTTAATATGCAACGTAGCGCAGTAAAAAGTTCAATATTATGCTTTTGAATGTTGTGAAGTAAAGTTTTCTAAAGAAAAACACTGATAAAGTACAGACACTTGAAAAGTACTTTTAAAGCAGAGTAAAAATACTTCACTACTGTCCGCCTCTAGACGCCACCTACTGGCGATGTAACCTGCAGAAAGAGTCAGGTTTGACTCAAAAGAATATTTGAAGACATGTGAATTTAACGTGTTTTTAGCATTTTAATTTAGATTGAAGTTATATTATTTTAATACACTGATAATAATTTATTAATTTAAATTAATCATCCTCCGACCTCTTGGAAGTTTGCTGAGGCCCCTAGTGGATGAAATCTTCACCACTAATGCACAGACCTTCTGTTTTGTATGTGCAAACACAGACTGGCAGAGCGATAAAAACTGTGAAAAGTCCTAGTCAAATTGAAGGAATGTTTTATATATGTAATATATTAAACAAACACACAGAGAATATTCTCATGTGTAGAAGGTCACAGTCACACACAAAGGGTCCTTAGGGATTTCTCTGAGAAACACATAATCCATGCTTAACCAGCCCTGCCTATCTCCTTCTATTCAGCACTGTATATAAGCAACACAATGTCTCTTTGTGCGTGCGTGTGTGTGTGTGTGTGTGTGTGTGTGTGTACTCCTCCCTCTCTTACAGCACACTAATGCAATGAATGATTGGCACAGCTGACTGAGCTGATAACAGCTCCATCCTCTACATACCCACCCACTGCTAGGCACGCACATACCCGCCTGAGGTTAGCCCTCATGGGCTGCAGACCTATACTCTGCCATGGCATCTTTTCCAAGAAGCCTGGATCAAAACCACAGCTGGGATTCAAAAACTGGCCTATGTGCCATGGTGGGGTCACATAGCTGTCTAATTACCAGTCCTTTACAGTCTCAGACTGGATATGTGAGAAAAAAAAAATATTTCATTAACTATTTCAAGTTAATTCATTTTGACTAATTCAGCTAGGCTACTGGAGTAAGTATGGTCTTGGCTACCTGTTTGTCCCAACAAATATTTGCTCGCAATTTTGTTTGGTGCAATGGTGCCAGTAGTCGCAGAAATAACCATTAAAATAAAATTAGGTTAATATACCTACAAGCTGTATCAAAGTTTATTAGTGGATTGTTTGGCAGTTTGAAATCCGATAAAGATAGCCTATACAGTATTTCTATGACACTTCCATACTTCAGCTCTTTTTTGAAAGGATATTTTGACTTTCCTTCTTCAACTGAATACAAAATGTGGAACAAAGCTCCATACAAATTGTTGGGGACAAGGGGCTGTCAAGCTCCAAAAAGGACAAAAAAGTAGGCTACTATAAAGCCTGTCCATTATATTTCTATCCATTTTATTTTATTTGTTTTGTTTTGTTTTATTTTAAACCATGAGACACAAACGCTCGTGATTCTTGTCCCGCCTCCGCCGTCTTCTGATTGGTCCGCTGTTTCATAACTGACATTGATAAGCAGCATTGTGTGGCAATTAAAGTTGTGGTTATTTTAACTTCACGCGGCGGTCATAAGCGAGATGAGGCGCAACACCTTTATCTACGCATGCTTACTTAAAACATGAAAAAGCAGCACAGTGGAACCCAAAAACGCGGTATTTGTGAACCATCCGTGTATGATTTTGAAAGACATAAGACAAATATTTTCTGTGAGTGTACACAACAGGTAAGTACAATTCAAGATATGTCCTGCTTTTTCTATGAGAGCGTAACCCACAGCTGTGAACAAAAACAAAATGTAAAAACTCAAGAGTAAGCAAAGGGATCTACATACTTTTATTGCAGTCACCCCTTTTAGGAACTAAAATCAGTTTTCAGATATCAATCAGAACAGGGCAAGCTGAGGTGAGCTGTAAGTGGCTCTTCTGAAGATGACATATTCAGGTCAACTTATTGACATGTCACACCCTTCAGTGACCCTAAAAGAGGCGTAGAGTGCACACACTGAGGGAATTGGCATTAGCTGTAATTGAAGTCTGACTTGAAGTCAGAGGTTAAGCACTCTCACACTCCATCACTGACATTTATAAACCTGAGACAGAATTTCACACCTCCCAATGACACACCTGCACGCTGCACTTCTGTTTCTCTCTGCTTCTTCAAGTGGAAGGAGAGAGAATGTGATGAAGACAGAGTGAATGCATTTATGGTGGCCATAGATTTGGGGTTAACCTGGTAAAGCCTGACACATTGACAACAAATAATAATTTAAAAAAAAAATCTCATATGAACCCTTTTCACAAGACTGTGATGACACGTTTCAACGGTCATCAGCATCGTAAAGTTTTTTATATTTTAATTTTGTAAAAAATGTATGTACATTTATAACACCTTCGCAACAAATTAAAAAAAAATTGTTAATGCTAATGCAAGGGTGTTTCTAAAGCAGCATCTTTGGGAGGGACGATAAATTTGACATCGTTCTCTCTTCTGGATAATCAGTCTCTCATTTTTTTCCCTTTTTTTTTTTGAAAGTCATGAAAACACTATTGTGGAGTTTTTCTTTTGTTATTTGAGCAAATGAGAATGCAAAAAATATATTTGTGGTACTCTCCCATTCACTGCTGCTCTGAGTTTACCCAACTATGATGGCTTCTGCTGCTGAGAGACCCGGAAATGTGAAAAAGGTCTATTGAAATGGAACCGTTTATAAAACCTTTAGACAAAATATAGAAATGTTAAATGTTTTATATCATATTTGAAACATCATTCTTTTATGGCTCCTAAAGTATGATATATTGAGTATATTATTAAATATATATTGCTGTTGCTGTTATTTATATAACAAAAAGATTAAATTCTGATAGTTTGTAATGTAAATCAATGATATATATATATATATATATATATATATATATATATATAAAACATTATATAACACGTGGACACATTTTAGGAATGATATAAGTCCATTTACTTCCTAAAAAAAAGTATGAATTGTTAATACGATGGCAGAAGGCATGTAGTAAATTGTGTACAACAGGTTTCTCAGCATATTATCATGGAAGTTAAAAGCCTTCAAAATTAAGATATTATCAAATAAGATACAGGCTTTTTAGGGTCACTGCATGTAAAAATGTTATTTCATATGTGAGCTAATCTCTTATGTTAACAGACAGAGCTGTAATCTTTTATCTTATCCTGCAACCAAACAAATCAATCAACAACACTGTATCAAAACTACAATTGTATATTTTGACTGCAGGCCAAACCTCAGCTGTTATAATAGAGCTACATGGCGACGATGACAACAACAACACTTCAATTAGTCATACCCTTAGACTCAAATAACGTGTGATTCTGTGGTGTAGATATTATTCCATGTGCAAAATATTTCCAAGTTTCCCACCCCCTCCCCAGTCTGTACATGCATGAGCTCAACAGAATGCAGGTGCCTTTCTTTCTATCACAGCCACAGTGTGTCACATCCTCAGAGTGCAGCAAGCATTGTTAACATCTCATTTCTCTGCATGCAGCTCTCGGGCTGACTTCCTCTCTTTATTCTGGCTGTGGACCGGCACTAGAGGAACGCAGGATGGAGTCTGACGGCTAGATTAGCACTATAGCGTCACCCATTTCCTAATGAATGAGAGAGCGAGAGCAGAGACAGACATAGAAAGACATTAACAAAAAGCAGGACGTGACACAGCTATACAGTAATCTATACAGCTATACATCTGTGATATCATCTGGTTTAGTCTGTTATTAACAAACTCTTTTAGTTTTGGTTTTACTAAAGAGCAAAAGTTCAGGTCTGGTATCATGGCTGAGTGGTGGGAAGCCTTTGACCACCAAAAATCAAACAAAAATCAAACAAAAAAAACAACAACATTCCCACGCTGTTTTATTAGGCACAATAATAACTTCAAATAATAAAGAGATGTGAGAGTGATATGGGCAAGTGCTTAATGTAAACACACACAAACAGACATGTTTGGTTTTTACTAAATTCATTTGAACATCTCAAAAGCATGATTAGTCTGTTTTATGACGATTTCAAATTGTGATGATCACTTCAAAAGTCTTTGTAAGTTGTTGTTCAGCATGTAGGCTATTTGTCAGGAAATTTTTGAAAATACCCTTTTTGGATTATGTTGAACTAAAAACATCAACAACGAAAAAACAAAAATAAATAAATGTATTTATTTTAAATAAATAAATAAATGTATTTATATATTTATTTATTTATATATAAATAAATAAAGCGTACAAAAAGCCAGGACTACATGAGGCCAAAGAGTGAATGACAGTATTTTTACTGAAGTTTTCAGGAGGAAACCTAATAATACAGTACCTTTAACTCAAATATGCCAGTAATCGATCACTAGAGGGCGCGCTATATCTGTTACCCACAATCATTCACCCGTGTCTTGACATGAGTGTAGATTTGGATTGTGAAAGAGTACAAACAGGGCAAAATGCTCAAAAAAACCAAATAAAAATAAAAACTTAGTGTTCAATAATCGTTTACAGAATGTCAACATACTTCTACCAGTAATTATAAAACCATTCAATTATCAAATATTTTAGAATCGAAAATTATTTCTGTTGTGAAAGTTTAAAATTCTTAAATAATAGTTTTTTTTTGTTTTAAAATCTTTTTCCTTTACTCTACAAACTAAGTCAATAAGCCTGTCAGATCTATAATTTATAGGAAGGCTCCGCCCTCTGACTATGCGATTGGCTGACGCAGACGTTCTACTACAACTGATGGCTTGCCAATGGTGTATTGAACTGTCAATCAAGCCCGTTCAGACGGCTAGTAGTTGACTGATATAGCGAGGGCAGCGCGCTGGAGGAGCGAGTGGATGTGTGTGTGTGACATTCATCTCATCTTCTGGAGGTCTTGCGGAGAAAGGAATCACTTTGAATGGCTGGATTTTTGTGGATAATGATGCATATGTGTGTTTTCTTTTT
>JAFVLL020033790.1:0-75192 GCA_021397915.2 Tor tambroides | reverse complement strand
CCCAGCGGACTGAGTCAAATGCTTTTTCAGCATCTAAACTAATACCTACTGCTCTGGAATTTTCTTTGGTGATATGATCAATTACATGCAGCACCTGTCTAATATTATCTTGTGTCTGCCTATCACGCACAAATCCTGCTTGATCTAAATCCACTAATTCTGGTATTATATCTTCCAGTCTTTTAGCTAATATTGCTGCATACAATTTATAATCCAAGTTTAAAACAGAAATTGGCCTAAATGCACTACACTCCTTCTTATCTTTACCCTCTTTAGGAATAATCGAAATTATTGCCTCACTCCATGTTCTTGGTGGTTCGCCTCTCCAAGGGGAGTTTCTTTCATTATCATTGGCTATTCTCGGGCCTTTTTAGTATTTATCTCAGTGTAGAGTTAAACATAAAAAGTATTTAATGTTATAATTGCTATATCTAGAGAAAGTCAATTTTCATCACAGAACATTTTGAATTTGAACAATCCTTTTTTGATGACTTTTGAACAAGCAGGTCTTGGCCTGAATTTTGAACCATGTAAAAACAAAACAGATTTTTTTTTTTCAGTAGAGAGAGAAAAAGCCATAATATCACACAGAAGTGTAAGACATCTCCTTTTATTACTTAGATATGTCAGAATCTATCCTGTCATAGATAAAGTATAAAGATGAGGAGAACATGCAGAGATTTTATGAAAATCTGTCAAATATCCACTGCCAAGATCTGAAATAAGGAAATATAGTGCCGGTGCTTCTATTGATTTTGCATGTATCTACTATAAATGTTTGCACAATCTTTGTATTTGTCGAGCAGGTACAGAAAAGAGAATCAGCAGTTTAGAAGAGTTGCTGATACTGAAAAATCATTCCCGTTCTGTGGAAAACAGTGCAGAATTGCTTTTAACGGTAAGTACCAGCCTTCTTTGAGGACTGATTTAACCTCTGGTCTGTTTTAAGAACAAACGTCATAGAAGAAGCTTAGAAATCTGCAGACCCGTGTGCCTGTGAAGTGAATTAAGCCTGATTAAGTCATTAACTTAAGTACAGATATGTTCTGAGATAATTCCAGAGAAATTTTTATAGTTGTTATAAGACCATCGGCCGCACAATGGGCGCCATGTGATTATTAGATCAGATTTAACAGCATTTCTGAGCTCTTCAGTCCTGCAGGGTCAATTAGAATGGCTTTTAGTGGCGCAAGTGAACATTGGAGGCAGTAAATGTGACAGATATGGCGCCTCTGTGCTACGCAATATTAGAGAGAGAAAGAGAAGGTGCGGTATTTGCTACCCTCATTAAGATTAGATAGGTAATACGTGACCAGAAGAGATGAATCTGTGGGAAGCAGTCACACGCTCAGACCCATGAGCTTAATCACAGTCTTTCCCATGAATTAAAAATCCATTTTGTCAACTAACCAACTATTTATAGTCATAAATATCAGGTCTCCATACCAGTTTTTGTGATGTGATTAAGGAAGTTATCCTAATACTTGCTAGATATTTAATATATGTGTGATAATTTGCAAATTGCATTTAATGCAGGTTTTAGTGGATCCATTTTGCACTTACTTAATTAGCATAACTCCTTTAGTGAATTGGACACTAAAACAGTACACACAGTGCATGCAAATAAATAATGCAATTCATTCTTGATGAATTCCGCCGTGAGTCCCCAGCTAAGGTTACCCAGAGGTGAACATTATTCTTAGCCTGTAGTAAATGGATGAATTCCTTTATACTAACAGTTTGACCTGTTTGTGCAACAAGCTTGCATAAGGATTTGCTGATTCAGCTCTGTCAGAAGGGACTTGTGGAGTATCTGATGCAGGGCGTCTATAGTTACAGAATTTGCAAGAACTCTTGGATGCAGAGCCGCAGGGTGGATTGATTAGCTCTGCACTGCTGTTAATGAAACATTATAGATTTTCAATGGTCCGCTTGAAAAGCGCACACAGAACAATGTTCAGAATTAAAAGCCAATCTCATTCTATAGCTAAGTATCCTTTATTCTGAACTCTGGTGGTTATTACAGTATCACTCTTTATAGAACTAATGTCAGATGACCAATATACTGTGTACAGTATGTGCAAATGTATAATTTATAATAAATATAAATGCATTTTTAAATATTTCTTATAATATATAATTCTTACATTTATAATGAATAAATAATGTAATTTTTAGTACATATTAGTCCTTATATGAGAAACTGTGTGCATTCAAAGTGAATGCACTAAGAAAAAAAAAAAATTAGTTTACCAAGTACTGGACTGCAACTTACTTTCTCAATGTTTTAGATTCTTCTTTTTTACGAAAGTAAACTGACTGGCCAAATTTGGTCGTGAGTTACTTAATATTAAATGTTATAAAAAGTAGTACTTGCAATTCTCATTACAACAGCACTGGTGCAATGTGATATTGCTTAACTCTTTCCCCGCCAGCATTTTTTAAAAAAGTTGCCAGCCACCGCCAGCATTTTTGATGATTTTCACCTAAATTTGACGGCCCTCAAAAATATTTTCTGCTATGAATATATGAACATATTATATATCAAAAATAAAGAACCAAGCCTCTGATTTTAATTTAAAAAACCATTTTATTCTATCTTCATGTGTTCATGTTTTATCACCCCTTGAATGCACATAGGTTTAATCAGAAATACAACATTTTGGACAAAAAACTGAGAAAAATGCATTTTAAAAAAGTAGTGCATTTTCAAGCAAAATACATTCAAATGTCAAATTCTTTCACCTGTAAATTATTATATGAATAACTGAAATTGCATTCAATAAACAGAACAGACAGACACACACACACACACACACACACACACACACACACGTTTATACACACAAACACACACATATAGGCTACATCCATACATCCATACATATACATACTGTACATACACACACACACACATACACATATATATAGAGAGAGAGAGAGAGATCACATCACACACACACACACACACACACACACACATTCAGATTGACGGGTTATCGGTCCATACACAACTAGAGATGTTTCTGTGTCTGTACAGGCATCTCTCTCACTGACTACTTCATCAGATTCAAAATGGTCAAAACATGATCTACATATATATATGATCTACATGTTCTCTGATCCTTCCATTAATGTCGATCGTCTTGTATTCGGACCCGTACGACTCGGAAGTCCCGTAACTCATTCAGGACATGCGCTAGTGCTTTCCTTACCGCAATATACCTAGAACACGGATTGCCGTAAAAACTCGTCAATGGCGGGGAAGCGTTGTCTCTTAATTGACGAGATATCTCGTCAATGGCGGGGAAAGAGTTAATTGGGTGATACCTGTCAGAGAGGGTGATTTGAATTATTCAGAGTTTCATTTTGTGATTTATGACATGCTTTATGGATCCTCAACAGGCTGAGAAACTGAAGTCTAGTCTGTATCTGCTGAAAGCAGCTGTTTCCTCCTCCTTGTCATTGTTTGGTAACCAAGGTAACAGAACATGTGCAAATACCCTCATTGTTTCTGTCTGGAAGTGTTCAAAAAAAAGAATACAATCCGCTTTCCTTCCAGTAAACAACTCAACTTTCTTGGAGCTGACTAACGTTTGAATTCTAGTTTCATTTGTCACATGCGAAAAAGGAACTGTATGGAGAGGTGGGACTAATGTAACGAGTGTGTACTGATCCAGTATGCGCCCTCTTGACACATTCCAGCATGCATCAGCCAGTCAACTGGCAATGTTTAAAAATCAGCTCAATCATCACTTATGTGTATTATTTAAATAGCTATATGATGAGTGCAGTTTCTTTCCTGTGTTGATGTATTTCCTAATGAAATGTTTTGTTTTTGGAGGGATTGCCTCTTTCTCTATAAAATATCCAAAAAGATAGAATTATGTCAGATTTGCTACTTGCTAGTATGAGAGGTGCTATTGTGGAGAGCATTCAGAGCATTTTATTCGACAAAAATGTGTGTAGTGCAGGATGAGTCATCAATATTTTGATCAGTTTTCCGTATAAATGTAAAACGTTTAGAAAAGTACACTAGCATGATCTCAATGCTAATACACCTGAACTAAAAGGCACAAACCAACAATTCAGTCTTTCAGAGCAGATAATTGTCTGTTATTGTGAACTAAAAATACAGTTTAGTTCTGCTTTAGTCAAAGTTTTGTCTTTGTTCTGTCCTCTTCCCCCTTTCCTGTCACTTTATTCACTGTCTTTCAAAAAGCAAATTCATGTAACATTCTCTGTACAAGCCGTCAACTGTGACTTGATCGATTTTTCATGCACATCAAAGGACAGTTGGGCTAAGCTGCTAATGTACTCTATGGACACAGTGCGGCATTCTCAAACCCAACTGGCATCTGAAAAAATTTTATGGAGTACAAAGGAGTTATGGAGTTTTTGGAGTACAAAGTTTATCAGTCAATGTAGGTTCACACACCTATTCTCAAGAGAAAAATAGAGAAATCCACCCGTCATTTAAAAGCAGATATAGATTAAAGCTTATCAGATAAAAAAAAATGAAAAAGATGTCTGTTAGAATTCTCACAAAAGCATGTTATGCAAAACCTAAGTGCATTATGTACAACTTAAACAGTGTTTTCTCCTTGTTTTCACAGTTTATCAAAGGTTTGGAGCACCTTGAGGGTGAGTAATGACAGAACTGTCATGTTTGGGGTGAACTATTCCTTTAATACTGTTTCCCATAATGTTATGGGAAAACCCAGTCCCCGTATGCTTTTGCTGAGCATTTAATGTAATTTCCCTGGAGTGACATGAGATGACATGTAAAGTTATTTAAGACACATTTATGGCATGTCTTTGAAGGTCTTTTCCATGGTTAGGGGGCATGTTAGGGGAATGTTCAAGTGACAACACTAATTCAACTGTTAATGGTGTAATTTATTATGCTTTTGGCAAAATTAAGAGATTTAAGCTGCAATATAAGCTTCGGGGGAGGGGAGGGTTAGGGCACAATGTCCCTGAGTTTGATAAATTGAAGGATGGATCGAGAGTAGTGCTGTAATTTTTAACAAAAGGGCACAGCAACCCTCATCTGTCTTTTATAATCACTTTGTCATCACAGAAAAAATGTCTATTCCATCCGTATCCAGTTCTTAGGATGCCTCAGGCTTCAGTCGTATGTCATAGTAGCAGCTCTCTGCCTCCTTGACACCAGCAACTGGACACTTTTTGGCAAAGGGAACAAAAAATAAATCTCCTTGTTTGATTGCTTTTGACAGGAATGGTGTCCAGTTTTGTAACAAATCAACGTTCACTGTGATGTCCATCCAACAAGAATAACACAATAGATTCCAGAAACTAATATATCCAGCATGTACACTACCTAATAGGCAATCCCAATTTATTTATATATATATATAATCTGTGCATTAGACTTATGTTAAAATGGTTCTTTATTTTCTTCTTTCATACATACAGTAAGTGTTCAGAAATTGTTCAGGAGAGAGTGAGTTGTCTTTCATTAGATAGCTGAGTGGTTTAGACAGCTGCTGGGTTCCTCTTCTTCCTCTCATACCTTTATTAGCATACTGTACAGAGCTCTGCAGCCCTTACTGATGCCTCGTGGGGGTTCAAGCGTCCTTAGAAACCTCAAAAGAACAGTGGGTTCTGTGTGAGCGATGTCTTATCTTTGCTTGTCTTTCCAGTGCTTTGTCTTCACTCAAATGGCCATTAAATGGGCATTAAAGGAAAAAAGTTGCATCTGACATGGTCTATTACATCAGTCAAATTTAGCTTTACTAGCAGACATCAACAAATTATGATGCACTTAAAATGAATTCTCCTCTGTATTGTGTGGAACCTGTGTCTGTACTGAATGCTTGTTCTTTGGTTTGGATGTTGCACATACACGTAGATTTCTGAAAATGAATGAATTGTACCTCCAGTCCAGTCTTTTTTTCCAATCAGCATAGAAACTAATGTAGAGTAAGATGCTGGTAAATTAAGCATTGACCGCTATAGGGTTCCTGTTAGAGAACTGATGAGTCATGCATGTGATGTTGAATTCTTAATGATTGCTCATCAGAGGGTTAGTGGACAAGTGCATGATTTACATTACATTTACATTTGGTCATTTAGGAGAACCTTATAGGGTGACTTATCATGAGTAACTTTTCATACAAGAGCCAACAATATTTACAGTTTTTAAACAGTAAAGCCCAATCCATACTATGCTTTTTATGCATAGCCTATGCTAAAGTTTGGGTACAGTGCGCGTGACAAGAATGTCATCTTCAGCACAGAATGCACGCAACCGGAATTTTCTAAAGCCCAACTCTGGTACTCTTGTGAATAGTGGTGGACTGACCCGGAAGAGAAGAAATCGTTGAATAAAGTCGTTATTTTGTTTTCTTTCCGCACAAAAAGTATTCTCGTAGCTTCAGGAAATTGCTGTTGAACCACTGATGTCACATGGATTATTTTAAGGATGTCCTTACTACGTTTCTGTGCCTTGACCATGGTACAGTAGTTCCCTTGCTGTCTATGGAGGGTCTTAATTTGTTTCCAAAGATGAACTGTCTTTTTTACGGGTTTGGAACGACATGAGGGTGAGTATTTTCATTTTTGTGTCAACTATCCCTTTAACATACCCATACAAAACCGAGGTATACTTTGAGCTTTAGCAAGAGTGATTTTGATGCACAAGGTGAAACTTTTTTTTTTTTTTCAAACAAGTGCAAAAACATTTATCAGAGATCAGAACATTAAAATATGCAGTCAAGCCAGACTCTAACAAGATACATGAACACCTTTGGCTTTAAAAAATATATTACAAAAAAAGATGTCACTCTGGGATATTTGTCACGGTAACGATATTTCCGCTATGGTAATGACCTAGAGAAAGAGAGGGAGAGAGAGGAGGTGTATGCCCGTGAAAGAGTGATGAGTTGATACATCCTTGCAGATCTCAGCAAAAAGTCACTGAGATGGTCGATCTCTAAAAATAATGGCAGTGCATTATTCATGTGGAAACCTGCACGGTCATCAAAACACACGCGCGCGAGCTGTGTTGATTTTACCTTCTATAAAAAAGGCAGTCAGGGTTTCCTGCTCTCTGATCTCCTCTACTATCCCTATGTGAGAAGACGTAAAGATGATCGACCGTTCTTAATTTCCTCGCGCAGATCACGCGCAACAGCCCGCAGTAAATCTATACGCAAGCGGAGAGAAAATAACAGCGCGTGTGCCAAATCCGCTGTTAGTTCCGACTCAAACTCAATCAGCAAACGACGATCGCTGTCACGACTCCATCGACCTCCCCGCTCAAACGAGTCCCCGCTTGTCGCATCCGTTTAGCGCACTTAGACAGCACTTACAATGCACTTTGTCTGAAGTGTCGCGGCGTATTTCATCATCTTAACAAAAAAGACCTCTCTCCCCTGCTCGAGCTATAAACTCTTATTTATGTCTCGAGAAAAGCAAATGCAGCGCTGCTCACTGGCAGACGACTCGAATCCAGTCATTCCCGTCACGTTCAAGATCTGAATCGAAAGCTAAATGTGACGCTAAAAACTCACATTTATGTCCAAACGATGTTTCATGGAAAGATAGTTTAATGGTGTTAGGGTGAATTATAGAGAGGTAGGCTATTTGTTTTAGAGAACTGCATTTCTTCACAGTTAAGTTAGTGTGTATTAAACTTTGACACATTTTTACTTGCCATTAGTTTTAGATATATTACATTATCAGTTTGAAAATCAAAATTAACATTTAATACTTATATATATATATATATATATATATATATATATATATACTTATGTATATAAAATGTAAAAAATTGTAAGTGACTTATTTTTCACCACTGAAAGAATTACAAAGCAGCAACATCTGATGAATGAAAGAGCCACTCTATCACTCAACCTGACTTATCTCAACCTTCCTCCCACAGTACAAACCTCTCTGACTTTAGAAAAAAGTAGCAACCCACAGTAATATTTTCTCTGTGTTTGTGTGTGTGTGTTGAAGTGTTAAAGGATAAATGCAGTTCAGCAGAACTGACTAATGGTTTGCCTTCTTCAGATCTACTGGCAAGGTAAGCAACATCACTATTTCTTTCTTGCATTCTCGTATGTGCTTGTAAAGCACATGAAAAATATCTAGTATATACACATACATCTATAATATAGTATATCACCTTTCTTTAAAAAAAATATTACTGCCACCTTATAGGATGATTAATTATTAACATTAGGACTCTCATTCTCTTCCCATCATGCCTCAAAGCTGAGAAACCAATATCAAACTTACTTGTAGGTGATATTTCATAATTGATATGCTTTTTGTCCCACATGACAGATATCACTGAAATAAGTGTTGCTCCTCTGACAGCCTAAAAAGAACAGCGCACACTGCTCATCAGAAACGCCTTCTACCTGTCGGTCATTTTGCCTGTTAAAGGAATAGTTCACCCAAAAATTAATATTTGGCAATAATTTGCTCACCCTCAGGCCATCTAGGAGCTTCATTGAAACGGATTTGGAGAGATTAAGAATTACATCACTTGCTATCAGTCCAAACAGCTGATAAAAACATTACAGTAATCCACAAGTAATCCGAAAAACTCCATTCCATCAACTGATTTACAGAAATGCTAAATTTCTCAAAATCTGTTCTGGTGAAGAAACAAACTTATCTACAACTTGTATGGCTTGAGAAGAGTGAGTAAATTTTCAGCAAATTTTCATTTTCAGTTGAACTTTAATGTTTGCTGATGTTTGATTGTCTGACATATTAAAAATATGTAATTAATATCTCAAACAGGAAATGAGCAATCAAACATTTTGTGACTCTTTACATCAAATAATTCTGACGCAATGACTAACTGTGATGTTGAACAGTCATCTTTCTGTGTTAATATTGATGAATATATGAATGTCCTGCATACTCTAGGTCAGTAGATTACTAATTAAGATCAAAGAGGATTCTCCTGAGTGTATGTGCGTGATTATTCCATGACAGTATATTAAAATGGAAATATAATATTACACCAGAGGGCATCTTGGACAATGACACAGAGGTGTATTAGCAACGAGAAAATGGTCATATTAAAGGTATGTGGGATGGTTTAATACATCTTTGCTTTGATTGATCAAAGTGTCCTTGACTTTCACAGCCCACAGAGTAATTGCTTAAGAGACTATGGGTATGTGTGTGCGTGTGTTTTTTTGCAGGACACTCATGTCAGTGCACATTACTACAGCACCCTAAAGATGAATATTGCTGGTCTACCACACTTTATGATCACCTGTCAGGTAAAAGTGTGTTGCACATTGATCGAGGGTGACAGTACCGCCTTCATGGGCGATATCATGGCTATCATTATAGTGTTCTTGAAAGAAATCCTTAAACAGGGACTGAGCTGTGTGAGTGCAGATGTACTGTATATAAAAGTCACTTTTTAATTATAATAGTAGATGTAGTTATTGTAACTTCTTTAAAGCTTTAATAAAATAGGCCTGCAATATTCAACAATGCTGCAACACTGATACTAAATCAGGGTCAAGACCGATTCCCTAATGAATGACTTGCATGAGCTGATCCTTCCAGCAAAAAGCATGCAGCGTAACCAGTGCAATCTTATTCCCGAACAAATTATTGTGGTCTTTGTTTAGTATAAATAAAAATGTGTGACAGCCGATTCTAAAGATTTAATTAGTCATGTCACAGTGCTGATATGTTGAAATATGTTACCACGTTTTTTAGTTTTATTGTTTAGAATGGCCAATTATTATTGCAATTTTGGAACTGTTAAAAGGGGAATTCACCACTGATATGATAGCTTCTGTCTATGCAGTAGACACGCAATCCAATTTTTGAAATCGGTGCTACATAACAGAGAAAAAGAAACGTAAACACCCATAATGCACTTTTGATTTTACCACTAAATATATCAGTGTATCAAAACAGAAACCAGAATCAATAAATTTTCTCTATCCCTATTCATTTAGCTAGTGATAGATCTCATTCGGTGTAAGTGAACCATTATAAGATAACCTGGAAGCTTTGCATTATGGGTTACATTCTTATCAGAGCAGTGTCCTCAGGATCTCGGCTTAAGGAAGGGAAAGGAGGATGAGGAATAGAGGGAGAGGTGAAGGAGAAGAATGAAAAAAGACAGAAGATAGTGTCTCTTTCTCCATCACTCGTGCTCAAAGGCAAATTGAAAAAAAGCTGTGTGTATAATGTAATCATTAAATTGCATTTGATTATCTTATGCAACGTTGTTGGTCTCCTATACAGTTGTAGAGTCTTATTTGCCTCTGAGTTGAATATATTCATGCTGTATGAGCCCTGGAGCTACTTTAAGGGGATGAGCTGATCTCTGTGGTGTGTTTTCATTCAGAAGAAATTTATTACATGCTGAGTCCACACTTCATGCTATAGTGCAAGTGACTAACTCGGGAAGCTTTTAGAGAGCCATTTACCACCAGAAAAAAACATTACAGCAATGGAGAGAGGACAGCAAAAGAAAGGAAAAGTAGATTGAAAACTGATATTAGTGACTACTTAAATCCCAGAGAGACAGAAAAGTGAAAAGGAGAAAACTGGGGAGAAGAACACATACTGTAGGAAAGGAAGAAAGAGAAAAAAACAGCACTTGTGTAAGTTAATTAGAATACTAAAGTGTACGTGTTTACTTAAAAGTTACTTGGAAGTTAAAAGCTGAGTTACTTGAACATATACAGTATGAAATATATATACATATAAACCATTTTGATTACACAATTTAACAGTTTTACTAGGTTGTAAGGTGGAGCCGCTGTGGATCAAACTTGTTGGTCCGGCACATTCCACAGATCTGGGGAATTTGTAGACCAGGGATCTTCAAACCATTCCTGAACAATGTGTGCAGTGTGCATTATTCTGCTGAAAGAGGCCACTTCCACCAGTAAACACCATTGTCATAAAGGGGTGTAACTGGTCTGCAACAATGTTTAGGTTGGACCCAGACAGCCCTCATCTATAGGGACTTTGGTCTGCAGCTACACAGCCCCATATGCAGCAGAATGCGATGCACTGTGTGTTGTGACACATTCCTCCTACCATCATTAAAATTTTGTGTAACTTGTGCTACAGTAGACCTTCTGTTGACTCCGACCACATGGGGTAGCTTTCATTGCCCTTGTGAACTGATTGACCCTTAAGCGCCCAACACTCTGACACCGTTTTGTGGTTTGTGGTTTGTCCCTCCTCAGTGCACTGTTGGTAACTTCTCACCACAGCTGACCGGGAGCAACCCACAAGCCCTGCTGTTTCAGAGAAACTCAGACCCAGTTGCCATTCTATAACAATTTGGCCCTCTTCAAACTTGTTTAGATCTTTATTCCTATCCATTTCTCCTGCAAGAACTAATTATGAGAACTAATTGTTTACTTGTGTAATCTACCCAAACCTTAATATGTGGCCTGATAATTGATATATATATATATATATATATATATATATAAAGAGAGAGAGAGAATTGTTTCAAGCCAGCAAAATATAAAATTACTAATAAAAGTGTGTGTAAAAGGCTGAGTTTTGTGTTTTAGCTGACAATGTGCTATAATCATTCAGAGAACGTCACATTCTGTTCTGGATGAATACTGCGTTGCAGAGTCCAGATTTATGCTTAATTGTTCATCAGTTCATTTTTCCTGCTTCATTACCATTAAATCTCATGTGACTGCAGGTCTGAATTCTCATAAGCAGTAAATGTCACAGATGGTAATAGTTTATTATAACTTAAGTGAATCATCAATCTCGGGGGTTTACCCTATGTCCTTCTGTCTAGTCTTCAGAGGTGATGTTTTAACACATAGCATTAAAACATATTGAAAATCAATAGCGCGCTTAAAACTAAAATATTTGATATGATTTATTAATGTTTATACAGTATGTTCAAGAACTACACTACTGTGTGGCCCACATCCAGATCTTTAAATCATGAAACCGTTTGCACGAGCAGGAACTGACTCTATCAATGTCCTACACAGTTTTAAGGCCTCTCAGTTGTGGTGTAATGACCTCAAGATCCCAAATGCTGATTTAATTGAAAATGGTTCATTCATCCTGCATTAGGAATCACTTTTTCTTGACCAAAAATGGGTGGGCATTGTGCCATTGTGAGATTAATAATGCTGAGTGCTTGGCAAGGCAGGAGAAGACATTGTATTTCCTGAGGAAAGGCAGAAAAACTTTGCTATAGTCAACCCGGGAACAAACAATACTGAGGTACAGTGATCATCAAAATGATTAAATTATACAAATGGAAGTATTTGTGTAATGCACATAACAAAAACAAACAAAAAAAATTCTTACCACGCCTTTCCATCTTTCCTGTGCTCTGTCAGAAAAGAGGTGAAATGATGGCATGTAACCAGAGCCGGAAAGATGTTCCTCTCAGCAAAGAGATGAGAAACTCATGGATGAAACCTGAGCAATATGCTTAAGGTAAGATAATATTCGGTCAGTCAAACACATCAACAATATCCTCTTGCGCTCACATTGTGTTACTTTTATCATGTACCTCCACTAGATGACAGTACAGCACTGTGAAACACAGACAGACTGCAGCGGTGCTGTCAGATAAAGCATCAAAAGCTGCATAGACCTCCATCAATTAAAAGCTAATGTACTGCTGTGAACTCTTTGTGAAGGTAAAATAAATGAAATGTTTTACAAATAAATCATAAATATGTTGTACATTTTATATAATAAATATTTTAGATTTTTTTATATATATATCACAATCATAATTAATCAGCACAATAATAAATATTTGCTTATTATGAAATCAAATACAGAAAATGGCTAAAAAGATATCCAAAATCCTCTTCAGAAAAAATAAGTTGCTAAAAATAAAAAAGACTTAAATGACCAACATCCAATTACAGACCGCAAACGTAAAATAAATTCTAAATTTTTATAATAAATCCTAATTACTTTATATATTACGTATTTTAGTTGTTTTTTTAGCCTGTTGCAGTCATAATTATTCAGCAAAATAATAAATACTGGCTTATTATGAAATCATACACAGACAATCACAGAGAAGTGTCACAAAAGTTCTTTACTTGTTTTTTGTTTTTACACTCTTTTCAGAGAGTATGTGTGTGTATGTGTTCATGTGTGAGCGTTTATATCTCAAAGAATATGTGTTTGTGCAGAGTTGCACATGTGTGTACTTATGTTCATAGCTGAGTATTTACATGCAGGCCTGAATTAGTGTGTATTGTATATTAAAGGGAAGAATGCTATTTAGCTGCATATGTTGTGAGTTTAAATGTTTGGCAGCAGAAGAGTGTATCAACTGATGGTCCGGATTTCATGCTTATGAAAACAGAAAATAAATCAGACACGGAAAGGGAGAGAGAACGATACTGATAGACGGCCAGTTGTGGTGTGAAACCATTTTTCAGAGCAATAAAATTGTACAACACACACTGCATTTTGCTGACAGGACACCGCTCGAAAACCAATAAATGTGTCATTGACATTGGCATGAATGGTAGTTCTGTTGCAACATTGCAAGGAGAACAACACACATGCTACTCTAGTACATACCTCAGCCTAACAGACCATATCTCAAAGGGTGTTTGTAGATTTAGTGTGTTTAATTATATCTAAGTATGTTTGTCAGTGTTTTATGCTCAGTTTTGCAGGTGCACTGGGCCAAATCCAAGTCATTAGACTAACGTATTCTTTTACAGGCACTTTAATTCTAATACTATTGGCCTGGAGCCCATCCCAACTTGTTAGGAGAGACAGAAACTGTGTTTACACTGGTCTAGGACCGGTTTCTCCTGCTGAAGTCTGAGTATTTACCCTGACAAAACACAGTTAAACTGGTGTTAGACCAGCAGACATGCCACTCACATTCAAGAGTCATTCTGTTCTTTATTAGACCACATATTTACTCAACAACATGCCAAGACCCTTTTTTTTGGGTCTTGTTCTCGTTCATGTCATAAACAAATAATCAGAATTCTCTGGCACGTACGTGAGTGATGATTTCATGGAAAAAATGAGGTGTTTCTTTCCATCTGCACGATCTGATTTTCATTCCTTAGGCAGAACAGAGACAGCGGTTGTTCTTATAATCCCTCAGGGTCTGGTTAAGAGGTAAGATGTACTCGGTTTTTATTGTCAGCTGTGTGTGTGAACAGAATTGTCTGTATTAATAAGTCTATTCTCAGTCTTCGGTTTTCGACATAAATAGACCCAGATGGAATCTGACTCTGACTTTTTTTTTCCTGTGCTGATTGTGTGGGGAAATTCTGTGTAATAAATTTAACATAGTAAATTGCGTTAAATGTCTGTAATATCTGTGAACTAAAGTCTGCTGTATACAAGCTAATGTCTCAATAATCTTAATTCTTGATGAATTGCCTGATTTAGTTTCTTTCATTCAATTTTTTGGTAAAAAAAAAACTGTAGCTTTGTAAAAATGGTTTTACTCCAATTGAATGTAATCTATCTATCTATCTATCTATCTATCTATCTATCTATCTATCTATCTATCTATCTATCTATCTATCTACCTACCTACCTACCTACCTACCTACCTACCTACCTCATCCCTGATATACTCATGACTCATATTGCATTACTCTTTTTTCTCACCTTTTTAATAAATAATACGACTCCATTCATTTGAATTAATTTGTTCTCTCCATCAATCCTTTTCAATCCCATTCCATCAATCCCAGTGTGTTCACTCAGGGTAATTCAAATACTATAGTTTAAATGTTACATTCATTTTTTTCCACCTTATTTTGCATTTTAGATTCACACTAGTTTCTCTTACCTGCAGGGGGAGCCACATGTCCAGATTTGCACAGACGAGCTTTTTGTGTGTGTGTGTGTGTGTGTGTGTGTGTGTGTGTATACAGTAAATATTCTCAGACATCAAATAGACTTCAGCTGCTCTCTCCAGCTTCTACCGCAATCATGACATCATGCTGTTTGCAAAGAGGTCGGGTCATCAGGTGTTCTGGCTCGCAAAGGGCAAAGGTCAAAGCCACAGGTGGGAGGTCAGTCTGCTGCCCGACACTGTGCCCACCCTCTGCTCCGTAAACTGGAAACATCTGCAGGAGTCCACAGAGAAGCATTACAGGGGAAAAAAAATGATATAAATCTTCAAAGATAAGCAAAATGAGAGAAGAGGTTCCTCTCATCGCCATGCTTCTCCAACTTGTTTTGTAAGTGGTTAGTGACCTCATTTACTTTGGCTGCAACCGGATCCAATGTGTTTGTAGAGGAAAGGTGCTTGCCTTGAACTGAGGTATCTGTGATTTAAAATACACAGCTGTCAATAAGAGTGATTTGGAGGATTAAACATGATGATTGCAGGTGAAAAATAGCTGTAGAATTTGATTACCAGCAATTTATCTATTCAGATCTTGACAAGCTATGGAAATAAATTAACCTTGGACTGTAGGTAGGTTCTACACTGAAACATTAATCAGATTCTCAAGATAATCAAGGTTCGATGCAGTTGAGATTTATTTGAACTTTTAATTGCTTTGGATTTTATTTTGTGTTCATGTGTTTTTACACACTTTGTGTGTGCAAAATTAATCAGTGAATAAAGGATTTAGAAGCTAAGAGTGTTTAAGAGTGAAGTTAGCCTTTTACGTGCTGTAGCCAAAGGTTTATTTGCCGCTTGTTTATGTTTCCACAGCGAAACCACAGTGTGCGACTCTCAGACTTAGCCATATATCGTGGTATATGTACCGTGAGTAACAAACACATCTCAACTCAGTTTGGCGAGACTGAAATTGTTGATGTTTGAAGGTCTCCTGAAAAGCTCCTTTTTAACCTTTTCAAACCCTGTCTTAGTGTGGCAAGTGCAGTGACAGCAGAGAAAGCAACCACAGTCTGACATTTCAAATAGAGCAGCCATAGTTTCTTTTTTAAGTTGAATTATCTTTCTATAATTTATAATATAATGCAACAAAATCATGTATAAAGTCATAAGCAGAACTGTGACTGTGTCTACATTGGATTGGACATTATCTTTACAGCTAATAGGGAGTATTCGCTGAACAATGTTCTGGCTATGTTATTTGAACAATGATGGTATTTTTAACATTATCAAACTGATAGTACAAAAACATATTTATCGATTGTTCTTTGAACAATCAATAAATGGGAACAATAAAAAGAATGTTCCCATTATGCTTGCAAAATGATCAAATGAAACATTCCCTTAATGTTTTCTCTATTATGTAGTAATACAAAATATTGGAAGTAATGCAAGCATATGGAGTACATTGGAAATGGAACAGGGCATCAATTTACTGTCGGTGTCTCGTCACGTCAGGCCAAATCCAGTGTACACAGTTTATATCACTAATTATAATGGGTTCTCTTTGATTCCGTTGCATATTCAGTTTGTCTTGTGCATCTATATATGACAGTTAAAACCTTTTTTTGCTTATTAGTGTAGGTCTTCAACAGACTGTCTAATCTAATGCAGTGACATTCAGACTTAAGAGTTTACCCAATAATATAAAATCTGTAGTCATTTACTCATCCTCATTTTGTTCTGAATTTACATGACATGTTTCTCTTCTGTGGAAGATGAAAGAAGATATTATGAAAAATGTTGGTAGCCAAAAATTTGGGTTACAGTTGACTTTCATTAAAAACATTACTGAAGATATCATACTTTATTTTCCTCAGAGGAAAGAAAGTCATACAGGTTTGAAACGACATGAGTGTGTAAATGAGAACAGAATTTTCATTTTTGGATAAACTGTCCTTTTAAATGTGGCTTAGGTGTCCAAATAGATTTTGGGGCTGTGTATTTAGAAATCTGAGCATTTAAAAATCAAATGTAAGCCATCGAAAGCACATACAGATGCACATTTACTATTAGTTAAACATTTAAAGAGAGCACTCCTCCCTCTCCACTCATCTGTCTTCTGTGATGTATGGAGCTCTGGCTCCTCTGTGCAGTGTTCTGGGGACAGAGACACTAAGCAGGCTGCTGTGGTTTAGTGAAGTCAGGCCCCCTGACAGACCGAATCTAACTGTGACTAATAATAAATACAGTTCAGTGATGCTCAGTGTGACAGAGAGGATGAAGCTTGAGTATTATTGATAAATAAGCAGTGAGTGCGGCTCAGTTTGATACAGTGAGACCTGCAGCTAACAGCTGTGTCCTGCTCCCTAAGGGGCAAAACAACCAGTTTATCCTGTGGATTTCGTGTACAGAGACACTGACAGACTCGTACTGCAGTGTTCCAGTGTTTGAAGCTGCTGATGTCAGGGATCAAAGACTCCCTCCTCCCTCTTCAAACACACACACACATACACATATTCTCGCATCCTGCTGCTCACAGATCCTCTGAGTCCCATCATAAGTGACTCTGATGGCATCTGGTCTGTTGTTCTGTTCCCAGAGGCTCTTTCTGTGTTTTCTGCTTTCTGTTTCCTCGTGCTGATTAATTCCAGTGATCTGCGAATGAGACTTGGTCTTTCCTCAGTTCTCCTTTTAAACATTAGGCCTGCTTCAGTGCATCAGGACGCCGAGGAGACCTTTCAGCAGGCGGATGAAGATTAATGTGTGTGTGTGTTTCTGGAGAGTGACAGCAGAGACAGCAGTGTAATATATGTGTAAGTGTGTGTTTCAGGATGAATGCATGCATATATATATCCCATTCCGAAAAAAACAAACAAAAAAAAAAACAGTCAGAGTAAAAGATGAGAAAAAAAGGTGAGATGTTAAAAGGAAAGTGGAATAGATAAAAAGGAATAAAAAAACATAAATATCTGGTATTCAAATATTTTTTTTTCAGTTAAAACACTAAAACTGTAGTAAGTTCAAAGCGAGAAAATTTACTCTCAGGTTATCCAAGATGTTAGATAAGTTTGTTTAATTGTCACAGATTTGGAGAAATTTAGCATTACATTGCTTGCTCACCAATGGATCCTCTGCAGTAATTGGGTGCCGTCAGAATGAGAGTTCAAACAGCTGATAAAAACATCACAATAATTCACAAGTAATCCAAACAACTCCAGTTAGTCAATTAATGTCTTGTGAAGTGGA
The DNA here is from genome assembly GCA_021397915.2 of Tor tambroides. Lineage (NCBI taxonomy): Eukaryota > Metazoa > Chordata > Actinopteri > Cypriniformes > Cyprinidae > Tor > Tor tambroides. The sequence continues at coordinate 57,131 of JAFVLL020033790.1, read as the reverse complement.
AACATGTATGTTTGTAAGAAACAAACCCATTATTAAGGCTTGTCTTGCTTTTTTAACTTTAAACTGTCATTTCTGACCAAAATATGAATCCTTAATAACAGTTCCTCATTAAAAAATCCATCCCCTTTTGTCTTCTAACATCAAAATATTTTGTTTAGAACTGTTTGGAACTGTTTTCGCTTGTAAATGGTGCTTGATCTTTGCATATTTCTCTCCTGATTCAGACGTGACAACTTTTCCCTGGAGAAAGCAATTTTATAGAGGACTTTTATTTTAGCTGAAAGCAATGGCTTGAAGTTAAAAATGTCTTGATGGATTTGTTTATTACAAACACACAGCTTTTTTTGGACTGGAGTCATGTGGATTACTTGCGGATTATTGTAATGTGTTCATCAGCTGTTTGGACTCTCATTCTGACGGCACCCATTTACTGCATAGGATCCCTGGTGTAATGCTAATTTTGTCCAAATCTGCTCTGATGAAGAAAACAACTCATCTAAATCTTGGATGACCTGAGGGTGAGTAAACTTCTTTTCAAAATGGGATTGTCTTGCATCATATAAATAACTTGCAGGCCACATCTTTAAACCGCATAGCATTCTGATCAAGAACCGCTTAGAGGAAATGGGAGTTTGACTGACGTTTGAAGTGACCAATCACAGTTAATTTAGTTTTGTATTTAGGAATTGAATACATATGAAATGCACCACAATGTTGTAATTCAGAATGGAAAACTCTGAATTTTCTTCGAGACTCTAGTTTCTGAGTTTTGGGGGCCTGTCAATGGATGCAGCATTTGTAGTTACTACAGATGTTGGCTACTATTTATTACTATTTCTTTTATTTACAATAAAACTGGCTAAAATGCATGTACTAAATACAATAGTATTATACAATTATGATAGGATATGTAACAATTCAGTTTACAGCACCTTCATTAATAAAAACATAAAAGAGCAAAAACACATCGGATGTGCATTCTTTATTCATCAGTTTGTAGAAAAACATTTTTGGTAGAAAGACATTGCAGTCTTGATCCGACCAATGTAATTTGAATGCACCTGACATAGTAATTATGGCTTCCCAATATGTACATAAAAACTTCCCAGGTGGGAAAAATAAATAAATAAATAACAATTAAAAATAACATGCCTGTCTCATGTTTGTTGTAACATTGGTACTCTAAGACTTAGTTCACAACTATCAGTCAATTAAGCATTCAGTTTAGCCAAATTCAGGCAAGTGTGGCAATTTTGACTAGCTGACTGAAAAAAGATTGAAAAAACGCATAGCTTTTCTGTGGCACGCGTTTGATTTCTCTGGGATCGTTTTGTGCATCTTATCTGTGTGTGGGGGAAGCGCGTGTGTGTCCGCGTGCATCTGTAGGATGTGGAGTACTCCTCTCCGAGCTGATCTGAGCTTTAGCGCTCCTATCACTCAGCGAGAGGTCCACTTTCACCCTCTCATTTATTAATGGCCACCCAACACTGAGCTGCAATAAGGACATGAGAAACAGCAGAGAGGGGTAATTTGTCGTGAACACAGCCAAAGGTCGAGAAGTTCAGACGGGAGAATCTTCTGGGTGCTCTGGAGAGAGATGGTGGACGAGAGGAGGACATGGGGCCAAACCAAACATGCTTGGCTGTCTCTAACTCTCTCATTCTGCTCGAGGTGGATATGGCTTATGGCCAGGACACATTAAGAGAGATGATGAAAGACAGAGATAACCAGAACATTAATCATAGAACGAGAGAAAGGCCAAACGAGTCAGTAGAGAAAGAAAGGTAAGAAAAGGTGTGAATGAGGCAGATGACAGAGATACTTCTACAGAATGATGGAGATCTGCTCCATCCAAGACAACAGAAGCTGAAACAACAAAAAAGAGCTCTTTTTAAGGCAATATCTGACAGTTTTGAACACTAAACAGTTCAGATTGTAACGCAGGGAATATGAGGTAGTGCAGCGAAACTCGACAGAGAAACACAAGACCACCCACAGCTGGTGTTTGGGAACGTTTCCTCAAACCTGCTACCAATTTTGCTCCTAATCTGCAGTCCTGACCACCTCTGGCTTTTCTGATGGTGTAATTCATGATTTCAGTGGAACGTGGATTCTGTCTGGCAGGATGCAGCGGCTCTCAGTGTGATAAGCCACACGCATTGAGCTGCTCTCAGATATTGCTTCTTTTCAGAGACTTTGTGGTTTTCAGAGGAGCCTGTTGGTCTATGGGTCTATTTCGTGGAGTTATTTTGAGATACTAAACTACAATAGTGTAGTTCCAAGCTTTGGTTCCACAGAAAGGGGCATCCTGGCCACATTGAAGACTGTGAATGCACAACTCTTACCTGGACAAAAATAAATAATTCATGAATCATTTGCTATTCTGGGTTGGCTGCACCTTCTGCACTGTGTTGGTGCAATTTAGAAGTAAAATATGACAATAATTGAAAATACATATGGGTGTTTCTTTATAGTTTGGCCCTGTGGGGGAAAAACCCCCTAAAATCTCTCTCTCGCTCTCTCTCTCTCTCTCACACACACACACACACACACACACACACATACATACATATCTATATATCTATATCTATATATATGTATATATACATATGTTTGTGTGTGTGTATATATTCAAATTTTTACTTCCATAGTTTAGATTTTATAGTCTAAGTTATTAGACTGTAATTACATCAGATTCCAAATAAGATTCTATGGTCTAAATAAGTCATTAGAAAATAAAATAAATTATGAAGCCATAATAAAAAGTTTACAAGACTGTTTTGTTTGGGCAGTTGTGGCCTAATGGATAGAGAGTTGGACTTGTAACCCAAAGGTCATGGGTTTGAGTCTCAGGTCTGGCAGGGATTGTAGGTGGGGAGAGTGGATTTCCAGTGCTCTCAATACCACAACTGATAAATACAACAGATTCAACAAATAAATACATATTTTAAAACTTGTTTATTTTTAAATGTAAATCTGTGAATTTGAATAAAAATCATGACGACATAAGACGTGCTCAAAGTTCTCTTTCCTGTGGGGGGCACGTGGGACTTTTCTCAGGTCTGCTTTCATGTGTTGTGCTTTAAATCTTTGCAATAGGCAGCATTCCATAAGACTTTTCATCACTGTCTGTAATTATCCCATGTCAGAGCTCATTCCCACAGCAACAGCGGCCATGTCCAGGATCTTGCTTGGGTTTGAAGTGCCTCTGTTTTATGTCCTATTGAGAGATGGTTTGCATTGCCACGCACAGGATGAGTAAATTTTGCTGGAGTCACACTGAATGCCTGCAGAAGCATGTCATCTGCCACTTTGACCCAAAACGCCACAGCCACTCTAGCAGTGCGGTAGGAAAGTGACAAGGTAGGGGCCTTGTTTTGTTTCAGTACCCCATAGGGCTGATGGGGGAACTGCAGTCCATTTACGTGATGGAAAAATCAGTTATAATGTGTTCGGCCTTGAGCTTACAGCCCAATCACAGCTGTGTTATAATACTGCATTTCTGAAACAATTCAATAAATAATAATTAGAATGTTTAGTAACTTACATTATTTTTGCTGTGCCAACAAAAACTAAATATTTTAAAAAGTAAATATGCAACAAAAAGTTTAAATATTTGATTTTAGGTAATCTAAATAGTAAGATGCCTGTAATTACCTTGCTTAACTTGACCTGTATGAATCCTGGGCCACCCTATGGAGAAATCCTATGTTTTTGTTTATCCCAAGACCCACAACTGCACAAAAATTGTTCTCCCTTTAAATTTTTGTATATTTCTATTACATAAATTTGGTTTCGGCAGCTTGCCCATGCGTTAACTGGGCCACCCTGAAAAGTCCTGAGGCTCCCTACAATATGACCAGTCCATCCCTTTTCTTATCTACAAACATCTTGGTCATGCACTCAACCAAAACCACATAGAGAATCCGAAATTCATTCTTTCATTCTCGTGTGCTGCTCGAACCATTCTCAGACTGAGATTTAAAACTTAAGTTGTGCTTGTTTTGGAGGCTTCATATGTTTTTACTCTCACAAGCACTTGGACAGAAAACACCCCTCCTGCCTTCCACATTTCTATCTTCAGCAATGTTCAGCATTTGTAAATCATGACAAAATGGAGCCCCAGAGTTTACATTAATGGCTCGGACCTCACTTTAGAGCACTTGATCGAGCGATATTAAGAGTTTCCTGTAAAATGATGTTTGGATCCTTGACTGTTTGTTTTTTTTAACACGCTCTCGGCTCAGAGGTCTGTATGACAGTTCATTTCTACTGTGCCATGTTGGATCATAATGATCTCCCAGCTGTTCTGATGAGAGGTTTGGATGCCGGTAAGCATTCATTTAGAAAGTAAGGTCTCTTAGTGCACATATAAAATCCATGATTATACATGATTTGCTACATTTTTTATTAGACTGAATTTCTGCTGTGAGTCCATCATTGACTCACATCACTTAAACTGTTAGTGATGACTTTATTTAAACTAGTATGTAGTGATTCTAAGGTCAGGTTAGTCACAGAGTCAGAAACAGAACCCATAATTCAGCTTCTGTTCTAAGACAACAAATATGGATTAGTGCAGTGAATCTCAACATATCATGCAACAGTCAAATAGATGACATTATTCAGGAGCTGCATTTTAAATAATATTGTGTAATTTCAGTTTCACCCCCTAAGGGAGCATTTGAACTTTACATTGTTCTTTTGTCAAGAATCTCTTGGATTTACCAGTCTGGTCAGCATATAAATACACGCTCAGGCCCCAGGAAACCATCCAAAATGCATTACTAGTGCAATCTGTGAAAAGTCTTGAGTTATCAGTTTAAGTCTGGCTTCAGGAAATCTACACATTTCCCATGAAGAGATTTACACCTCAGGAATCATTTCCATGTGTGAATAATATGATTGAATAATGCTGAAAAATGCTGAAGTGTTTTCCTTATACTGCTACATACCAAAATATTTCTCCAAACCCGGAGAAAAACTCTTTCTGTTTTGAAGAGTGTGTCAAAACACAGGGCTCCACCTCAGGGGAAAGACTTTACCATACGTCTGTACGTACAGAACCCATGGCCAGGTCACTGCTCCAGAAGACCAAGCAATCAATCAAATTACCTGTTAAAATAAAGCATAATAAATAATTTGAAAAGATGTTTTTGTTCACTGCTCACTCAGCTTCTGTGCCAGCAGATCTGTATTTGTTCCATAAAAAGTGTTTTCTCTCCAGCTTTGAAAGCTCTTATGCAGTCACTGGGAGGAATGGTTCAGGCTGGGATGAAAACACAAAGGTCACAGGTTTGATCTGAGGTGGGGGTAACTGAGAATGTGGGGAATTACCAGAGTCACAGGCTCTCTGTTATCATTGTGCCCTTTAGCAAAACACTTATTCTCTGGGTGTCAAGCAGCCTACTGTTGCATATTTGTCCTTGTTTTTCTGGACACCCATTTATGATGATGTATGAAACATTTAGCAGCCAAATAACTTTTTAGTTGACAAAAAGTAACAAAATAAAATGTTGTGTTAAGATGTTTCCAACATGTCATCCAAACACCTCATATAGATCCTATAGCCATTTACTTATTTATTTATTTAGCCTATATAATATTAATTCATTCAAATTGTGTGAATATTTATATTTAATTACACGGTGACGAAAAGTTTTACAAGGTTTTTTTTAAGTCTGCTTCAGCTTTCTAACAGCATTTCTCAGTGTTAAAGTGACTGGCCAATCAAATCAAACGAGGCGTGAACGAAGCTTCAACTTTCACCATTAAAATTGTAAAATTGAAGTGTCGCGCCGGATGTTTGTTCGGCTTTTTGTGAACGATAGTAGATGTAAGTAGCTGAACATTTCATATTTTACAAATGTTTATGATAAAAATGTCAAACGACCGACAGAAATATGATCTGATACAAACCACTCGACTTTTTGTCAAATTTCGAATTGAAAATATACATTTTTTTTTTACATGGCTAAGTAATTTATAATTGAATGTGACGGAACAAGAAACATTAACGGAAGCGTTTTCGACATATTTGGCATATGATGAGTAAATCTGTGCATGTTTTAATATTATTTGCAAATAGTATGAATTAAAATTCATTTATTCCATTAAATCTTTTTCGTATTATTAATTCTTTTAAATAAAAAGGACCCCAATTCAAACCGCTAACTCAGACCGTGGGTTCGAGGCTATTTCATGAATATTTTAAACTGACCCATAAAAGAAACCGGTTCATAAAAGTCATATGATGAAGAGTCGGACCTCATGGCTGTCTGTGTTTTAATGACATTTCTGATTGTTAACAAATATCAAACGTATGTTCTGTAATGCATACTGTATAGCTATGTTTGTTTTAATGAACGTTCTTTCTTGTATAATCAATTCACATACGATTGTTTTGAATGTTTTAGACATTCTGGTGCCATCAGCCTGGCAGTGCTTTCAGTTGCTCAACAGCTCAGGAGGCTGGAAACTCTCTTTACTGTGAAAAATAACATGCATTCATATCTCCCTTCCTTCCCTCTATCACAGAAAACAAACACGCAGGATAATAAATGAGAGAGGAGTTCTGTGTTTAAGTTGGACGGGATGTCTAGCACAAACGGTGGGAAAAGATGCTGGCTGCAGGTTTGTACTCGGAGCAGAGCTGAGGTGAGCAAAGCAGCACAACCGGAGAAATGCTTTACCTAAAGCCAAACCACGAGATAAGATACAAGGGCTTTGCCATGAATTTCTATATACCTTTGGGTGTTTGTTGAGTGATATTTTGTTTTCTGGAGGAGGAAAAACAGGATGAAATAGAAAAAAATAAGGAGGTGAAACAACTTAATGTGATTGTAATCAAAGCATCACTTTGTTTAGCAGCTTGGCATTCTGTCGCTGATGTGGCACCATTTCGAAACGCATCATTAAAGTCATTAACTTTCATAATTTCCCCAATTTTCTTTATTTCAAATACAAACAGTCTCCAGCTTCTACAGCCAAGCGCTCCGAGACCTCCCGTTTCACAGGGAGCTATCAGATGAATGCTGGGATATCTTAGGGGCTTTCTGGCGGATCGTAACATGCTCTAAATGATCCTGAAAAAGTCCTAATGGCAAACACAGGTGGGAAAAGCATTACGAGCCCATCAGAGCTGCTACCATTCTCACAAAGACAGCTAATGCTAAGAGAAAACATTCAAGGCAATCATGATAAAGTGGGAGAGAGACGCAGTGTGAGAGGAGTGTGGACTTTCTTTGTGAAAGCAAGTAGTTGAATTGTACTGTAACAACTCCTAGAACGGTTAATTAGACGGTAAGTGAACTATGAAAGCAAAGCGGGCTATTGCTCTAATTCCAAAATCGTTCTGCTAATGAGCCTCACAAAAACAACCATCAGACTATTTTTCAATTATGTGAACCTGGTTGAGCTGTAGTTAAAATCTGAACAATGTCATTTGTACAGCGTGATATTTATTTATTAGACCAAGAAGGCTCCCCAAAGCATTTCCTTTTTCATAGAAAAAAACACAAAAACAAAAGAAAAATGTACTGCAAGATTACAATGATAAACACCAAGATTTTAGAATGTTTAAGTTTATAATTAGCAGTACCACACATATAGTTAGATAAATCAGAAATACTGTATTTCAAGGACTTCCTATGAAAATAAAAGAAATAATTTTCTTCTGGGAATTTTTTTATATTTAAATAATATACATTTCTTTAATTTCAATGAGAAAACATACAACTCTTTAAACCTTAAGTTTTATAAAAAAAAATAGGCCTGAGCTTAAAATATTTTTCTTTGTGCGGTTACGCATAAAAAGTGTGTATAGTATACTATCATGATATCACAGATCAGCATGTTGCCATTTTATATTGCAAATGCATAGTATACATACACGTATATAATCAGAACAGAGGTACTACTGTAGTTTTGTTTAATGCATCTTTATTAAGTACTCTGACTGTGAATGTCTGTTCACTGATCTTCAGTATGAGAAGTGCAAATCAAATGCAGTGTTAACTGTTTCACTCCTAACAGAAGTATAACAAAAGAGCAGGATTTAGGCACAATATTGCGATCAGAAATTCTTAGTACTATCTGCACACATTTTCAGTCAAAGAAAGGGTTTAGTCTTTGTAAACTATATTATTTGTGGTGATTCTCCAGTTAATAACCCGTGCAGGATGCATCTAGTCTTAACCAAAACGTGAACACGTGTAGTTTTGAAATCTATGAACCTGACTAGCATGACAACTGGAGAATGGAACCATGGGAACAGGATAACTGAAGATTACTCTGCATTAATTTAAAATACATAAACACACAAATTGTTACTGTTGCAGCAGAACTAACAATCTCCTAGTTGCAACTTTACAGTTAGCATTTCAAAGCACAAGTGAATAAGAATGGCAAAAACAGCTCCCTCCTGTGGGTGTAAGCATACATTTTGCAAGTTTTTTTTCCAAGAGAAAATACTTGATGGTAAAGAAAGATCTGTACGTTTAATTTTCTCAGAGTTGTCGATTTTGAAATAATCATGGACATGTGACTTCAATTCTTAAATCTTTGAGATTTCAGGTTGTGATGCCCACCATCACCTCACTGATGTCCCACAGTTTCTTGGCTACCTCCTCATCTGTGGCCTTAGCTAACAGCTGCTCTTCATGACAGTTAGCAAAGCACTTCCCCTGAATGCCCTCCACATCTGGAGAGCAGGCCAGATAGATAGAAGTCTGTGCACCTTCCTCTGGGGACTTGAAGAAGGCCCGTGAAGCTAGGTTAAATAGCGGCTTCACCAGCAATGGGATGTGGACATGCCTGCCCAGGTTAGTCCGCACAATTCCTGGGGTGAGAGCGTTTACCGTCACTCCGGTCTCCTCGAGTCTGTGCGAGAGCTCCAGAGTGAATAGAAGATTGGCTAGTTTACTCCGTGCATAGGCAAAAGCTTTATCGTAGTTCTGCTCGCTGTTCAGGTCATCAAAGTTTATTTCACCATACTTGTAGAGCTTGGAGGACATCACAATGATCCGGCTAGGAGCAGAGCGTTTGAGGAGGTCCAGCAGGAGGTTAGTGAGCAGGAAGTGACCCAGATGATTGACAGCGAACTGCATCTCGAACCCATCTTCTGATTTGGTGTAAGGACACTGGTAGATTCCAGCATTGTTGATTAGGATGTCAATCCTTGACTCTTCCTGTTTGAGATACAACAGATATGGTAAATTGTAAAGTTTTTTCTGAACACAAGAATGAGAAGATAAAATAATCACAACCATAGAAATCGCTGAAACTTTATTCTATGCTAATTTAGATACATTTCTCTTCTTTTGATTGTCTTATCTTTTCTTTATACACAAGATTTTAAAGAATGGACCAGTTTTAACAGCAATACACAATGAAATCTTTAAACTGATCAACTCTTACTTAGGTCATTATATATAAATATATATACAGTATCTCACAAAAGTGAGTACACCCCTCACATTTCAGCAACAATTTTAGTATATCTTCTCAAGGGACAATACTGCACAAATGAAACTGGTATATATATATTAGAGTAGTCAATGAGCAGCTTGTATAGAAGTACAAATTTACTATCCTCTAAAAATAACAACACATAGCCATTGTTGTCCAAATAAACAAAAGTGAGTACACCCTAAGTGAACATGTCAAAACTGTGTCCAAAGTGTCAACATTTTGTAGGGGCACCATTGTTATCTAGCACTGCCTTAATCCTCCTGGGTATGGAGTTCACCAGAGCTGCACAGGTTGTTGCTGGCATCCTCTTCCACTCCTCCATAATGACATCACGGAGCTGCTGGATGTTAGACACATGGTGCTTCTCCACCTTCCACTTGAGGATGCCCCACATGTGCTCAATAGGGTTCAGGTCTGGAGACAGACTTGGCCACTCCATCACCTTCACCTTCAGCTTCATCATCACATCTTGGCGGTGTGTTTGGGGTCGTTATTATGTTGGAAACCTGCCGTTTGGCCCAGTTTCTGAAGGGAGGGCATCATGTTCTGCTTCAGAATGTCACAGTACATGTTGGAATCCATGTTTCCCTCAATGAACCGCAGCTCCCCAGTACCAGCAGCACTCATGCAGCCCCAGACCATGATGCTACCACCACCATGCTTGACTGTAGGCAAGACACAATTTTCTTGGTACTCCTCACCAGGGCGTCATCACACATGCTGGACACCATCTGAGCCAAACAAGTTTATCTGAGTCTCATCAGACCACAGGACATGGTTCTAGTAATTCATGCTCTTGGACAGGCTGTCTTCAGCAAACTGTTTGCAGGCTTTTTTGTGAGCCAGCTTCAGAAGGGGCTTCACTCTGTGATGACAGCCATGCAAACTGACTTGTTGCAGTGTGCGGCGTATGGTCTGAGCACTGACAAGCTGACCTTCCACTTCTGCAACCTCTAAAGCAATGCTGGCAGCACTCATGCGTCTGTTGTTTGAAGTCATCTTCTGCACCTGATGCACAGCATGAGGACCTAACTTCTATGATCGACCCTTGCGAGGCCTGTTCCGAGTGGAACCCGTCTTGGAAAACCTCTGTATGACCCTGGCCACTGTACTGTAACTCAGTTTCAGGCTGTTCCTGAACTTCTTATAGCCTAGGCCATCTTTGTGGAGACCAACAGTTCTAATTCTCAAATCCTCAGAGAGTTCTGTGCCATGAGGTGCCATGTTGAACATCCAGTGGTCAGTATGAGAAAATTGTACTCAAAGCACTAAATTTTAACTGCTCTAAAACAAGATACACAAATTTGTATGGTCCTGTCAAGCAGACAAAAACACGAACATGATGAATAGGACATGTGGCTTTGCATGGTTAAATGGAGTATAGCTGTTATCACTTAGTGTGTACTCACTTTTGTTGCCAACTTTTTTGACAATAATGGCTGTATGTTGAGTTATTTTCAGAGGACAGTAAATCTTCACTGCTAGTTGCACATTGACTACTCTAAAATATATCCAAGTTTCATTTCTATAGTATTGTCCCTTGAGAAGATATACTAAAATAGTTGCTGAAATGTGAGGGGTGTACTCACTTTTGTGAGATACTAATATATATATATATATATATATATATATATATATATATATATATATATATATATATATATAATTCAGGATAATTGGGACATTTTTCCAGTCATCCCAAGTTCCCAACGACAAAAAGTGGTCCAATTTACCTAAATTCAGACTATACTTTGTTTTATGTTTTAAAATATAAATAAATATATTAATTAAAAATCTGTCCGCCAACACAATGCTGTGGTAATTTTATACAAATCGTTTTTAGATATTTGGTTTCATGATTTTTTTTTCTAAAATTGTTTTACTGTTTACTGTTCTCACACTCTACTGGGAAATGCTGCCACAAAGGGTTAAACTTTTTTCAGTGAACTGTATCTTTTTTTTTTCTTCCTGAGCAACAACAGTGAAAACGTTTACGTTTTAGATATGTAAAATAAAAACAATACATAATACACAATGTATATATACTGATTATAAAATATATCTACCTCAAGAAATTATTAACTATGCCCGGTTTCCCCAAAATTAGTATTATTTTAGATACACAATTTTGCAAAAGGACCTCCTTTTTTAAATTTTTTTTTTAGATGTCAATGAATTTCACTCGAAAAAGGTTTCATGCGCGCGCAGCCACGTGCTCTTCCCAAACTTCTCGAGCGTGATATCATTCTCATAAAAGCGCGTGATGATCAGGCACAATCGGTTGGATATTGGTATTGTGCACTTGTTCCTACTCGAAAACAATTCGACCAAATCGTGCTATACCTGCCCTATATTTAAATATATCTGAAAAGAGAAACAAATAAACGCTCTGTGCTTGGTTTGGTGCAGTACCTTGATTATCTCTTCGCAAAAAGTACGGACAGATTTAAGCGACGCCAGGTCCAAGAGTTTGATCACTAGTTCCCCTTGCTCTGGTCCGGCCTCCTGCTGGATCTCCTGGGCTGCTTTCTCCGCCCGTTCTCGGTCCCTACAAGCCATGATCACTCGGCCCTGACGCCGCATAAGCTCCGCGGCCGTGGCTTTTCCAATGCCACTATTTGCCCCGGTCACGATAATAGTTTTGCCCCGCAGCATATCGACGCCTTCATCCAAATGTTTATAATGGGGAATAGCTTGACTGCTGATCCTTCTGGGGCCATCAACAACGTCCAGTTCATGAGCAGGTTTGTAGGCGTAAATATTCACGCATGTGGGAAGTAACTGGAATGTTATTGAACTACATTACCCAGAAGTCATAGCGGTTAAAACGCAATGCACACGTATTGCTGTTTTTGTTTCCATTGCAAACCACATGTATCCCACCGAAATAAAAAGATAAGATAAACAATAGATAAAATTACCTTTGAAACATTAAAATATTACTTTTAACATTAATAGACGGAAGCTACAATGTAACCTTTATTATTAACAAGTTGCCACATTAGGACTACAACATTTGTCTAATTTGTCAAATGCATAAACTATTTCCCCCATCATTCCTTATTTATCTAGGCCTAGAAACCTATGTTTCTAGTCAAATCTGTGTTTAGGACTACAAACTAAACAGCTCTATTGAAACACATTATAAAACCACAAACCAAATAAGATCACACACTTAATTTATTATCAAAATGAATAAATCCTGTGTTTGACAGTCAACAACACATTTTTGTTTTGTGGACAAAACAAAATAAAACGTACATACACCTTATGGTAAACACACAGGGGTAACACATTCTAAATACAATATATAAGTTTCTTCACACTCTTATCCTTATTTTAGCATTTCATTCAATTTATTTTTTGTGGCAAGGTCTGTCAGGAACACTGGTGGTGGACAACACACACACATCAGTGAACGAAACTGCCTGACGATTAAGTCTGAATATCTAAGTACAGCAGTGAAGAAGTTACAACAAAACATCTAAATGTAGATAAAATCTGCTAAATTTACTTTCAAGAATAACATCTTACACTATAAATAAAATACAGACAGTTGCAGTGTATGTTCCCTGAGATAGAATTAAATATTCTAAATTAAACTCTTGATTAAACATCTTAAAAAATCATAATGATCAAGGCATAAAGATATTGGTAAATCCATCTAATTGCACATTATTCTCCTTAAAAAAGAAAAAGAAAGTGCTGCAGCATGTAGTTTAACCTCAGTGCTGACGCATCAGTACAGTACATAATATACTAGATCATTTTGAGCACTGTAGCTTCTTTGTATTTATATTTCCAGCAAACAATTTAACTTCAAACCATCTGTATAGATCAAGGTTCAAAACTCTCTCTAACTTGCAGAGACTGTCATGCATGTGCTTCACTTCCCAACTCATTATTAATATAAGTAAAAATTTATATTTTAGCTATTGTATAGATCAAATGTAAGACACTGAATAGGTGTTGAGGTACCTAAAGAAATGGGGCTCTGACATTTGTATTTGATAATCAAATAATTTCATTTTTTCTCTGCATCACTTGTTTCTATGCGTTTCCCTTTATGGTACTTCTGTCCAATCCCATAGGGTACATGAGCGGCGATTGTACCAAGCTCCTGGGCACCCTCGATGTGAAACATCTGATCATCAAAGAAGATGTGAGGCCTGATCTTCTGTAGGAGAGGCCCCTTAGGAGCCCCAGCCAAAAAGAGGGCCTCATCTACCTCCAACCCCCAGCTCCGTAGGGTCTTCAGAACGCGGGCCCCAGCGCTGGCAGCACTTCGAGCTGTGACCAGGTATGTGCGAATAGGGCAGCTGATTCGTTGGTTTTTTGCATAGAACTTGCGCTGGAGTTTACCCAGTGCTTCCAGGAAACATTTCAGGGGGCCCTAGGAGAGGATGATGCAACAACAAATCAAGGATAAAAAGGACATTGCATGCTCCAAACATGACATGATGGAGAAAATATTAGTATCAGTATTCATAATGAACATTAGTAGTTATGTTACTCAGTCTTAGTTTACCTGAGCCAGAGGCTTGTTCTCAAACTCTTTCTCATGCCTAAAGAAAGTGTCCAATCCGTGTTCCTTCACGATAATCTCAGACTCATCGGAAAACAAAACAGCATCTCCGTCAAACGCTACGCGCAATTGCGTGTCACTAAGGTCATTCTCACTGTCGCAGGCGAACATTGTGGCAGCTGCTATTCCTGTGAAAATGGCCATTTAAAGCAAATTAAGCTTCATGTTCAGCTAATTTAAAGACTTTTTCTGCATTGAAATGAAAATCCCAGTTAGCTCACAATGCATACGTTTTTTTAAATACCTTCTTCAATAGCTTCTTGTACCTTCTCTGAATCTTTGGACAGGTAGAGGTTGGTCATGTAGGCCTTTAGGTAACCAATTGGACTCTCTCCACCCGTCATGCAAAATCTCTCTATAGTTAGACCTGCAGAGAGAGAATTAATGTAATTATTGTTTGTATAGTATGTAGAATGCAGTACATATACATTTGCGTGCTGCAAACCTTATGAAAAAATTATGTAAATAATTGTAGCAGTCTTTAGCCAAATTTTGGTCTGTGTGCCTGCGCTGACTTTTTCTTGGTGCATATTGGTCTATGTCTGTGTAGAATAAATATAGTTTAAAGAATGTAGTGATGATCGCTATCAAAGGCAAAATTGTAGGCAGTAAATGTTCTCTGGTTGAATAGTAGCTTTCTTTCCATACCGTAGTAATTGATGCTGTTGATGAGGCGAACTCCGACCTGGGCGTGATTATTAGTCATCAGCACAATATCAAACAGCTCCTCGCTGTCTGGGTATAGTTCTCTCAAACGAGCATTTACATTCATCAGGGCCTGTCGATTAGAACAACACAGTAAATACTAAAGGCATGGCCCTGGATATATAAGGATATCCACGTTAGGCAATACTGCTGTGATTACTGGTAGGTTAGTGTAATAATATATGGTATATAACCATAAACAGTGGGCAGGACACATTAATGCTCTGTGTTTGAGTCCTGCCCTGTAATAAAAAGGACTGAAGTCCATTCATGAACAAAAGTGAAGGTACACATTTGTTTTCCGTGTTGCTCTACAAATTTTCCCAGTGATTTGAATCAGTGCACATTTAAATGGCCCTAACTGGCCCAACCAGCTTATCTGACCTTTGTCTGGTTCATACAGAGTACCTGTGCTAGGGGATGTCAGTGTTGGCTCGTTCATTTATTGTTTGTGTCAAAATTAGGAGCTGTCAGTGCTAATAAACTATTTATATACATTATTTGTTTTTTTTTGTACACTATTCTTGTGTGACACCAAATAAAGGAGTTAGATCAATGGTAATCAAATTATATTACCTAAAAGGTGTTCTCTACATGGTTATATTTCTGAATACAATTTTTAGTCATGTCATTTGTAATCAATACCAAATGAGATTCCAGGAGTAATATACCTTGATAATGTGAACCGAGGTGTGTTGCGAGGTGCTGCTAGTGCATCAGTTGGGATCTGGACATAAAAATCCCATTCATTTCCTCCATAGGGGAATTGATTTTGAATGGTAATCTTAAAAGACAATCCTACTGAGAGCTATGAAGTTGTAAATCAGTGCTATATGCATGAATTTCAGCTTTTTAACTTTTAAATTATCTTGTTTAACAGCAGTATTCCTGCATGGTGAAAAGCTATGTTATTCATGATTCTGCAGAAAACCCCAATTCAGAATACTGATCTACCCAATTCAAAGTATTGAAACAAACAAATAATGCCAAAATAACTATTTAGTGTCAATAGTTTTTATATTTCTCCATCATTTTTCATTTGATTGTCCTTCACAAAGCTTCATGGGATTGAAGCAATAAAGCTGTACACATTTTTACTTCAACCCAAAGTTTTCAAATCAAAAACTTAAAAAATAAATAAATAAAAATAATGGGTAAAATACTGAAAAGGTGGGTGGCCACTGCACTCTATTACAATATATACAATAGGGATGGGCGATATATCTCGCGCGATATGCATGCGCATCTCTTCAGTAAAGCCGGTTCCTTGATTAGCGCTAAATCTCCATCACCTGTTTTCAAATGGAGCTGCAGTTAATACAGAGCCGTAGATCACTGAGAAGCTACGCAATATCGCGTTCATTATGGAAGGCGACTCATCTGCGATAGTGAACGCGATGTGCGTGGCTTCTCAGTGATCAGCTATTATCAGTGCTCTTCCCTCCCATTGAGAAGGCAGGTGATGGAGAATTGCGCAATCAGAACCACAGCTACTGACAGATGCACATGCATATCCTTTTGTTCATCCCTATATACAAGTGTCCAGTTGCATTACTTATGGCATCAGGTTCCTAACAGGTGCTGATGGAGGTAGGGTGAGTGTTATGATCAGACAGCAATCAGACAGTTTTGAAATATAGTAGTGTCATTAATGCATATTGTTTGAAAAATCATTTGTAGTGCTTAAACCTGTTGTTACCTTAACGAGAGGAAACGAGACCCCTGGGGTAAAAGGCTGGTTCTCGAGCTCCAGCTGGTGCGCGACGTACCTCTCCAGCCCCTCCTCTTCAAACACCTTCCTCTCCTTCACCATGTTAAACAGCGTTCGCGAGGACACCGCAATGGTTACAGCGTTGCTGGGTTTGGGCTGCAAGTCAAAAGCAAGCAAATGTTTACAACAGCTGTAGACGACAACCGTTCTGCTGCTCTATGTGGTCAGATACCTGTATGTGCTGCTCTGCTGTCACTGGCGTAATGACGCACCATCGATACTGCAAGCGAATAGAACGCGCTCGCTTTCAGTATAGACAGCTATCTTTGATATACTATAAGCTTTTTCTAGCATTGTCACTAGCATTGTAGATTGGGTATAGGATGCGGGAGACGCTGCTGTCATTCGCAGTTTATGTACACAAACAATCGCTTACCGGACGGGGCTTCTTCGTTGTTTTCGAGTTGTCAAATAATGCTTTGACAGCTGCCCAGTCTTTTTCTTCGCTGTTGTCGGTGTTGGACTGTTCTCCTCTCTCAGTGCCTTCAAGTTTGCTCATATTGTTATGGTGGCTGAATTGTTGTGTTCTGCGTCCGGTGTAGCAGTCGATTCTGTTCCCCTCGGAATGTCTGTTTCCCTTTACGCAACCATACTACAATTCTTGCGTAGTTGCCTACTTACCATACGTACGATCAGAACTTTTTTTTTATTTTTATTTTTTTTATTGCAATAATAAAGAATACAGTATAATAGAAAACAAATATAAAAGAACAGTATGTACAAAATGAACAAAATACCTTTCAATAAAAAAAATACTCAAGGATTAATAGATAGCAGAAAAATAAATGTAAGTTCTTTAAGTTTGGCAGAAAAAAAGAAGAAAAAAAAAAAAGAGATAGAGGACATACAAATAAATATACAAATATATTAAGGGACAATCTTAAATTTAGCACAAATTCTAGAAGTTTTTAAAGCTTTCTTGTTAACAGACATTGATATTGTATTTAAATACAATTTCAGTTCTTGTTTGAAGATGTTAAAGTGGGGTTTACATTTAGTATATTTACATTTATGGACATAAAACTTTCCAATAAATAACAGAAAGGTTTTATACAAAAACACTTAAATAGATTCTTATCTTTAACATAAAACCCAAAAAGAATGTGTTTATAGCACAAGAGAAATCATAAAAAATATTTTGGATAATCAGAGCATTAAGATTATTCCAAAAGACTGAACAAGGACACTCCCAAAGCAAATGAGCTACAGTTTCCAGAAGAAAATTCACAGAAAGAACAAGATATATCAATGTCACTTTTAAATTTCTGTAAAAACTGCTTGACAGGATAAAACCTGTGAATTATTTTATAGATATTTCTTTAACTTTATTTGTTAAGAAAATTTCTGGTAACCAAACATATGCCCATAATATCATCAAAAAGGTTGTTCCAATAAGAAATGGAGGAAGAAATAGAAGTAACAAGATTAAAAATAAAGACCTAGTTTGTGATTGGATGTTTTAACAGAGGAAACAAACAGAGACCAACCACAGTGGATTCAGGAGTGGGAGGACAAACAGAAATCAATGAGCCACTGTTATTATTTACAAAAGAGCATACAAATTTCAAAGATGGCCTTTAAAACTGGGCGTTGAATCTTTCAAGAAACAGGAAAATGATATCACAAAATAAATCAAGAACAATTAAACAAATTGCCATCATTGTCAAACAATTGGTTCACTAACAACAGTCCATTACTAAACCAATTTTCTAAAAACAAAAAGTTCCTCTTATGTAAAATATTACAGTTGTTCCAAATAAAAAAGTTGTGTGAGAAATTATGCTTATAAATAAGTTTCCAAGCCAAAAGCATTCCTTGATAATTGGAAAGTTTGATGAGTTTACCATGGAAAAATTACACATTAATAAAAAATTAATTCCACCTAATTGTGAAAAGACATATCGAGGGATTACATTCCAAATAGAAGACTGATTATGGAGAAAGCGTTTCAACCAGTTGATTTTTAAGGTGTTATTGAGAGAATCAAAGTCAATAAAATTTAAGCCGCCTTTATTGTAAGAATTTAAAATAACAGATTTTCTAATATAATGAGTTTTATTTTTCCAAAGAAATCAATTAACTTACAGGTTGGTCTATCTACAAATAAAGAATTAGCAGCATAGGATAATCTAGAGATACCCTCAGCTTTAGTAAGCAAAGTCCTTCCTTTCAATGACAGATCTCTTAATAACCAAAGATTAATTTTTTTTTTTAGTTTTTTCCATAATTGGGTTAAAATTCTCCTGACATCTTAGTTTAGAATCTTTAATTATTTTGATTCCTAAATATGTGACATTCTCTTTAATGGGAATATTACAGATAGAAGATGCAGCACATTTTTTAATTGGAAGTAACTCACATTTATTAATATTAAGCAGAAGGCCAGATGCATTTGAGAAAGATAAAAGAGACTTTAAGGCAATTGGGATCTGGTGATCTTAAAAACAATGCCGTATCATCCTTCCATTGGCTAATAATTAATTCCGTTCCAGCAACAGAAATTCCCTTCACATTCTCTTTAATATGGAAACATAAAAATTGTGTAGCTATTAAAAAAGATATGGGGAGATGGGGCAGCCTTGCCTTACACCTGCTTCAGAAAATCTAGGAGAAGTGCCATTAGTGATCGGATAGAACTGCTTGCATTATTATAAAGCATCTTAACACATTTGTAAAAAAAACTACCAAAACCAAGTCTGTGCAGGGCCTGTAACATAAACTCATGTTCATAATCAGTATTTGTAGTAATCAAGAAAGGATAAAGCTATCAGTTGAAATAAGATCTGAGTAATCCAACAAATCTAAAATCAGGCGTATGTTATTAGATATGTCTCTAGGGTATAAAACCTGATTGGCACTCATCTATTATATTATTAAGAATAGATTTTATCCTCTTTCAAAACTAAGGCAATAATTTTATAATCAGTATTTATTTATTAAATCGGACGCCAATTTCAATTAAAAGGGATCCTGTTGGACTTAGGTATTAAAGTTATTAGTCCCTGACATAAAGAGGAGGAAGTGTTGTTTTTTTTCAGCTCTCAAAAGCATTTTATGTAAAAAAAAGGGCCAATTTTTGATTAAAAGCTTTATAAATCTCTGCAGATGGCCATGGTACTGGGGGATTTGTTACTTTTGAATTATTAATAGAGACAGTAACTTCTGAAAGACTAATAGGTGCATCACATAGACTACAATCTTCATCACTAATTTTTTTAATATAAGATAAAGAGTTAAAAAGTTGTGTGGCCGATTGCTGGCAGAATTTAGAAGAATATAAATCACTATAAAACCTGGCACAAAAATCTGCAATTACCTTAAAGTCATCAGTTACATTTCCATCAATACATAGTTGCTGAATAGAATTTAGAATTTAACTCGCTGCCTTTCCAGCCTAAAGAAATAGGCAGAATTCTGCTCACCCTCCTCTAACCAATTTCGACGAGATCTGATGAAGGCACCTTCAGCTTTCTGTTTATAGATATTTTCTAAATGATGTTTCTGATCTATGAGCTCAATTCTCTCTGAATCCGTAAAATCTTCCATTTTTTTATGTGATAAAGCAGTGATTCTAGCCATAATTTGGTCTTCATTATTTTTTCTAGTTTTTGCTAACAAACTACAATATTTCCGACAATACTTTCCCATTTCAAATTTAAGAAATTCCCAATTACTGCAAAAATTATTCTCTTTATTAGCTTTATCCCAATAAAAAGAAATTAAGTTGTCAATTTTAGTTTGAACTTCATTATGAAGAAGAATTGAAATATTAAGTTTCCAATATGAGGACCTTTTACTCAGGGAAGTAGAAGATACAAGTGGAACACAAATAAAAATGGCCTTATGGTCAGAAAACAGAGAGGGAACTATATCTGCCTTAATATTTGATAATTCTGCTGAAGTTAACCAAAAATCAAGACGAGATTGACTAGAGAGTGAATTATTGTTCCAAGTGAACACTTTTTGCAAGGAATGTGTTTCTCGCCACACATCAATAACAGAAAATCTTTGCATAAAGGATAACAAATAATCAGAAATTGAGCGTAGCGTTAGTTCTGGCAGGTCACATGAGTCAAGCTTGCATCAGCTGATTCTCAGCTGATCACATCTACCTATAGGAATGCGACACCTATCGCGGCATTCCTATATAAGCTCTATTCAGTATTAATCAGCAGCTTTTCCCGCTTGCTCAGGAGCAAATCACCCTCCTCCGTCCCCAGCTCTTCCTTTCGCACAGTCAGGACTTGGCTTTCTGATTTTCCTTGCTGAATAAGACTTATTTCTTGAACGTTACACTTAAATATCATTAAGTACATTAATAATATCTGCTTTGTTCTGTTCTGTTAACCCTTGGGGGGTTATTATTATTGCTGCTCTCCCTGCTCATTCATGACAGGCTGTATGGATGGGCAGGGAGTTTTTGCCCAGAACAGAACCATACCGCCAAACCAAAAACTTTATGCTAAGTATCTATCAATTTGACGATAGTGGTCCTGACAGAAGTAGCATTAATGGGTTGAGGGGGCCATCTATCTAAGGTATTATTCAAAACTACATTAAAATCACCACCCAAAATTAAGGAAGAGTTTGGGAATTTAGATAACATACAATTTATACGTGTTCCTAAATTATCAAAAAAAACCTTGTTATCTTTTGGTGAATTATACCCATAAATATTGGCAATAACATATGTCAAACTTGCAAACTGTAAAGCAAGTAATATATAATGACCATTAGCATCACAATCAGAAAATAAAATCTTTCCACTAAAAAGATTTTTTAAAGTACAAACTCCGGCAGAATGTTCATTTCCATGAGACATCCACAAATCTAACCCCCACTGTGACCTCCATAAATTGACATCTTGAACAGTTGAATGAGATTCTTGTAGAAAACAAAAGTCTGTTTTAAAACGTTTAAGATACAAAAAAACTGCCTTACGCTTAAGAATGTTACGTAGCCCTCTGCAATTTAAAGAAATAATAGAAAAAGACATAAACAAGCAAAAAAATAAAATAAATAAAAATCAACAAAAGAACAAGACCTAAGAACAAGTATAAGACAAACATCACTGTAACAGAGAACTCAACTGGTCAGAAGCTTAATAAAGAGGGATGAGGATAACAATCCCTTCATATAGCTAGAACTAAATGAACCATAAAAGTACAACAACGTTGAAAAAGGGGAGAGAAAAGAGAGATCTTTCTTCTCTAGACCAAAAAAGTGGATCAAAATCCAAGAGAAGTCCAAGAGATGCTGATTCAAGTCCAAGAGATGCTGTGGACTCCGCAACAAATCTAAAAACACCTCAGCAAAAGCAATCAGGGAGAATCCAGTAAGAAACGTTTAATTTTTAGACTGGAGGAAAAATTTCCGTTCCATCTACAAATGCGCGTCCACCGACGAAAAAAGCCCGTTTGTTACGTACGATCAGAACTAGCGTGCGCAAGAAACACAACTGGATGTAAGGCAAGTCAAATGGTTCAAAATACCGTCTTTAATCCGAAACTTGAAAATAGTTTTAAGAAGAGAGGTTTTTCAGCTTGAAATTTAATTCCGCTTATTTTTTCCAATTAAATTTATTACCGATTTCAATGTGATGCTTAAGGCTTTTGCTATTCTGTTTTATACTGTCTTATTCATTTATGCTAATTTATTTATATATTTTTTTATTATATGTCTCGCTGTTGTTGTATTTATGTATGCACTGAAAGCTTTAAAAAAATCCTTGTGTGTGGTGTGTGCAAAACATTCATTAAAATAAATATACAATAAACCATGTTGTGTACAAATCAGAATCCTATGCACACATGAACATTTTCATGGATACTGATTTTTTTTTCCTTCATTCAATAAATTACAAAGCTGGTTAACAGACTCTGTGCCTTGGTCAGTAAGAATTGTCTTTGGTGCCCCAAACCTGTAAAAGAAATTAATGCAGTGAGAGACAACTGCTTCAGATTTATTCTGAATAGCATAGGCTATTTTGTGTAATAATCAACCAGGACACAAATGTACTCATTTCCATTGTTGGTCCTGGTGACTTTCCACACTAAATCCATGCTCAGCAGTTCCAGAGGCTTGTCCACCTTAAAATTAAAATAGCAACATTAATACATTTGGGTCATTCTACAGAAACATCCACTTTTGGTATGGCAAGATGTCTTAAAATTGATTTCTTTTTCTAACATTTAAACTTAGACCACATTATAAGATTACCTTTTGACTTTATGAATACACATAAATGACAGTTTAATGATTTTTTAAAAATCTTTTTTGTGAAATTATTTAAAGACCACATGTACCATTTTTTTTGTCACTGGTGTTACCTTCTTTAGCAATATTAAAAGTTTTTATGAAATATAATTTCTCTTTCTTTCTTTTTTTCAGCACATGTAGTCAGAGTTACAGAAAAATAATGAAAATGCACGAAATAAGGAGATTGTTTTATTTATTTAATGTGACAGAAAAAAACAGTACAGTAACACAGTAACACAGCACAGTAACACCAGTGACACAATGAATCACCAGTGACATACATAAGACCTGATATACTGATCTTCACTGGTGTTACCCATAAGGAAGATAACACCAGTGACAGTAACACCAGCGACAGTTTTCATGAAAAATGCATTTTACAAAATGTCTGCTGCAAGGTATCAAACCACATGTTGTCAATCATGGTATACTCACTAAATGAATTAGTTTAATCCATTTATATTATAGTTTTTTTACAGTTCCCTAACAAAAAATAGGTCATACCAGTGACGTCAACTAAAAGCTTAATATGAAATCATGAGATAAATGAGAAAATTTCTGATAACTGAAAAGAAACAGTGGACTAAACATGGGCCTTTCTTCATAGATCTTCAGGAAATAGGAAGAAGGAAGTTGAGTGATGTCATCAGCGTGATTTTTATTACAAAATAATTTTTTTTAAATGGTAACACCAGTAACAACTCCAGGGGACCACTGTTTTCATTATATATTTTATAATATTTATTCAGCATTTTGTTTTATTATGCCTTTTATATCATATATTTGATAGTTATGAATACATTATTATATTTTAAATGGTATAAAAACCAGTTTTTGACCTCATAATAAAGAACTTTTCCTCTGTACATGGCTGTGGGGACGAGCAGTTTTGTGGTGCTTGGAATTCTTTATAATTAAAAAACAAATCTGGCCACA
The DNA here is from genome assembly GCA_021397915.2 of Tor tambroides. NCBI lineage: Eukaryota > Metazoa > Chordata > Actinopteri > Cypriniformes > Cyprinidae > Tor > Tor tambroides. Next base: position 33,405 of record JAFVLL020033790.1, on the reverse strand, counting down.
CTGATGGCTCAAGAAGGTGTAATTGTTCAAACATCATATTGTTTCATTTTAAAATATAAAGAAAATGTAACCCTAAAGTGTTTTTCAAGTGTAATATTTCTGTAAAGGCTATAGGGACAGAAAAATGGACATTTCCATAGAATGACCCATTTACATTTGTATTATCAACCCTGTCTCGAGAAACCCATGCACATCTGTGGACAACAAGCTTACATACACATATTGGGATGTACTTGGGCTCACTGCAAAACCTGATGTTCAGAAATAAGCACATGAGAAATGCATTCCATAACATAATCAGCTTATATGTCTCACAGCAATGTTGAAAAGGAAAAAAAATTAGTATCTTGTGTACCCATTTATCAATGTCCACCCTCATTCTGGGCCAGTTGAATCTAGCTGAAATGGCAAGCTTGTTTTTTTTGGTTCCACAATGTTCTAATTCTAAAATAAAAATTGACTTGCCTCTTTTTGTCCAGCAACCACTTTTCTTCTTAATTTTACATTGTTTTTTGAGGAGATGTGATGGGAAGTCGTGGCCTAATGGTTAGAGAGTCAGACTCATAATTGAAAGGTTGCGAGTTTGAGTCTCAGGTCCGGGAGGAATTGTAGGTGGGGGGAGTGAGTGTGCAGCGCTCTCTCCACCCTCAATACCACGACTTAGGTGCCCTTGAGCAGGGCACCGATCCCCCAACTGCTCCCTGGGTGCCGCAGCATAAATGGCTGCCCACTGCTCCGGGTGTGTGTTCACGGTGTGTGTGTGTGCACTTTGGATGGGTTAAATGCAGAGCACAAATTCTGAGTATGGGTTACCATACTTGGTCGTATGTCACGTCACTGTCACTAAAGTTTGCCATCTATTGAAATAGCTTTATTGTTAAAATCTAAACAAATAACCTGCAATGAGGTTCTAAAGGCCCAATTGAAGGAATAGGCCCATTTAAACTGAAATTGGAAAACAGGTTATTGTCAATGTGCTAGTTCCTTCAAGTCAGTTAAGTACAGTTCCTTTACAAGCATTGACTTTTTGTTAGTATCAAGTCTTGGTGTATCCCATATTTTCTTCACTATGAGAAAACTTGTCAGTGTAGAGGAGTTATCACTTAAAGTAGTTTGCTTACCATCAACTTGGAAACTGGAGGAACATCTGCAAATGAAATATTTCTGCTCTTTTTTATGACAAATGGATAAACACCTCACGTTTTGTAATTTAGAATTTCCTCATAGGTTTGGATCCATTGCTTTCATATGCCAACAAGAACAGTCATTTGTGGTCGTCTCCCTAATTTATAACTGAGCTATTTTGAATGATTGATCAATTGATTTATCTCTGAGATTGTATGCCAATTATAATTACAATATTATGTTCCACACTTGCATCTTGCAAGGCTTTCTTGTGAAAACAGTAACGTTTGGATAAGCGTTCAGATTAAATATATTCCACTGTATCTGTAAGAAGGTAAACAGATTAATCAAATTGAATATTAGTTAAAATGTACTGTTGCTCTATACGGAAACAGTAATACCCTATGCCCTGAGATTGGACGTCAGCCCGGACAGTTTACGCTAATTTGCATAGGCAAAATTAAACTGCGAAAACTCCGACATACGACAAAAACAAAGGAATAATTGCAAGATGAATAAAAAAATCACAGAACATTAACTGGAGTGTGAGAATCATTTACTGTGTAGCAAGACATTTGTCCTTTTTTGCTTTCCGTACATCCAGTTGTGTTTTGGCGTATTTGCATGCTGCAGTGTTGCCAAATCCACAGTCTTTTTTCCGTGGAATTGGGCTACTTTAGGGCAATGTTTAATAAACAATTTGGTCGGGTTTATAATGCAGACCTGGCAACCCGCTAAGCAGACACGCTTCGTCGAGGGGGAACAGGAATTCCAGAGGGGAACGGAATCGACTGCTACACCGTTCGCTGCGGTAGTTGAATTTCTCTCAGTATCAACACGACCACGTGACGTCACCAGCCCTGGGCAAGTGTCAACTTATCGATTTACATGTTTTTTTTTTTTCAGTCAATTTAAATAATATATAAAAAAGCAAAATTAATAATAATAATAAAAAAAGTATTTACCATTTACCCATTTTTCATTTTCAAGTGCAAATAGCCTAAATATATATAATAAGCTAAAGATTAGATGCTCGTTAATCTGGAGCTATAATTGTAGAAATAATGTACATGTAATTATAGTGAACAATAGCCTAATGTGCATCTACTATGTGCCCCAATAAAATGTGACATCTTAATAGATAGATAGATAGATAGATAGATAGATAAATAAATAAATAAATTTGTCCTGAGAGCAGTGTTCAGCTTAGGTTAAAATGTACTTTCTTTATTAAAGTTGACTTTTATCTGAATACATTCAAGTGTTTGCTTGTTTACTGAACAGCTATTACAAAATATATGTTTTGTTTTAGTTTTAAGACCTGCATGGTTTGGAACTAGATGTTAAAACCTGCTTACAAAACCACTAGAAAAAAAAAAGCTTTTATATTTAATTGTATTTTTGACATATGTGACCTTGGATCACAAAACCAGTCTTAAGTAGCACGGGTATATTTGTAGCAATAGCCAAATATGCATTGCATGGGTCAAAATTATAATTTTTTTTTAATGCCAAAAATCATTAAGATATTAAGTAAAGATCATGTTCCATGAAGATATTTTGTAAATTTCCTACGTTAATATATCAAAACTTAATTTTTCATTAGTAATATGAATTGCTAAGAACATCATTTGGACAACTTTAAAGGTGATTTTCTCAGTATTTTGATTTTTTTGCACCCTCAGATTCTAGATTTTCAAATAGTTGTATCTCGGCTAAATATGGTCCTATCCTAACAAACTGGAAAGCTTATTTATTAAAATGAATGAATAAATAAAAAAATCTATATTTCAAAAAATTTAAACTTACGACTGGTTTTGTGGTCCAGGGTCACATATTTGACTTATTAGCCCCTGTCTCCCCAAGTAGGTGTTATTGTTATTGAAGTGAATTTTTGTAAGTATAGAGCCATTGGTTTATGTGAAGTATGAAAGTATTTGTAGTCATTTATTTATTTATTTATTTAAATTCCACATCATTGTCCTTGAGGGCATACAGTACACATCTAATTTGCCCTCTTGACATTAGTTAGGCTCTGATGTGTTATCAAAAGGGATTGAGGAAAAAAGAGAGAGGGAGACAAAATTTGGTGTGTTCAAAAATAGTAAGAATCCAGGACAAAGAAAAAGACATTTAGGTAATGATTTATTGATTATTTCACCATTAAAATATAATCACCATCTCAACAGTTCCTTACAATAAGCATTTGCCTTAATTTCATTTACTCTTTAAGCCTTAAGAAACAAGACTGGAAACAATTACCAAATTTAACTTTCCTGGCATTATAAATCATGTTGCAGAAGAAAATATGGTATTGTCACCCATTTACAATAAGATTAGGTTTTTTTCTCTCACTCATTCCTCACACCATAAGGTACATGGGCACCAATAACTCCATTTTGAAGGGCTTCATCAACGTGTATCATCTGGTCATCAAAGAATATGTGAGGTTTGATTGCTTTCAGCACAGGCCCTTTATGGGCACCACTCAGAAAGAATGCCTCATTTATCTCCATACTGTTCTCCCGAAGAGTCTGTAGGGCTCTGAATCCAGGGCTTGTTGTGCCGCGTGATGTTACCAAATAGGTACGAATTGGACTATTTTGTTTTTTTTCACTGAACTTCTTCTGGAGAAATACCAATGCTTTAAAAATCTCTCTTAGAGGACCCTGCAAAACAATTTAACAAAATATTTTTTTAGGGAGATAAAGAGATAATTATTACATTTATATTGTAGCGTGTTAAATGAAATGACTAAATGGTTGGTCAAAAAGCTTATTTTAAGGCGCATAACATATTTTTGACTGATTATCTATGTATAGCATGTTTGGCATGCTTTTGATTATCACAGACAATTTCAACTTTAAACTCTCAATGTCTGTAGAGCAGACGCACTTTTACAGTTAAACTTTCAGTAGAAGCTTCGTTTAAGTATCTCTTTAAATAACAAGACTGTGGTATGTGTGCCTTGTGAATGTGAAATATAACAAGGGCCAACTGAGCCATCTGAGATTTAGCTGTACTAACAAGTGGTTTCAGACCAACAGTCTTACCAGTGCCAACGATGTGCCCTCTTTATCACGTTCATTTTGAAAGAAAGCTTCTAGACCTTGCTCTTTGTAGACTCTCTCTGACTCATCTGAAAACAGGACTCCATCACCATCAAAGGCCACACGTAACACTTCATCACTGTGCTCGCCGTAATCTCCCTGGAACATAGTGGCTGCTCCGAATCCTGAACAGGAATGCCTCATTTAAAAGTTATAGAAGTAACATTTCTGTTCTATTTCATACTGTAAATACCTTCATGCACCTAATGAAAAAAAAAAACCTTGAAACATCACCTGCTCTGATGGCCTCTCTCACATTCTGTGCATTTGTGGAAAGGTAGAGAACAGGCTTGATCGCATCAAGGAGTTCAAGGAGGGGTTTTTCACTAGCAATCTCAATATTCAGATCTGCACAGACAGCATCACAACATTGTATTTAGTAGAATAAAATGACATTTTAATTTATTTAATGTAAGGTTTCTTTAGGGTGTACAGTGGCTTGAAGAGAAAAAAAAGAACATTCTGTCATTATTTACTTACATTTGTGCCATTCCAAACCCATACAACTTTCTTTATTTGAATAGACACTCTGTAAACCTGAATAATTTGGCTCAAAAAATTTGAGGTAATCAGTTACATTAAAATATTTAAGTTAAGAAATTCAAAGTTAAAGTAAGCAGAACTCTCTAGGTTGATATCCCATGGTCACTGCATGTATGAGAAAAAGCACTTTCAGCATTCTTCATTATTCACAATTATTCATTGTGTTCCATGCAAGAAAAGAAAGTTTTGGTGAACTATTCCTTTCTAGTTACTGAATGAATAAATAGAAAAGCACTCTTCTACTCTTACTGTATTTTACGATGCTTCTTTTTAGGTGATCCATGTCCTGACTGCTTGTAGGTATCAACACAATTTTGAACCACTCTTGAACGGCTGGTTCCAGCTTACTCAAACACTAAATACAGCATACACAATAAATACAGTTATATCAGATTAAACTGACTTAGTATTCTTGTTACAGTGCTCATTTTTGTCAGATAGAGAAAAGCAGTCTCAGTGAAAATGCAGATACACATGGATACAACAAAATATTTTCTGCAAATGTTTAATAATAGTAGTAGTGAATTCCAAATGACCTTTTCATTTACAAACTGGGTCTACAGGTTAAAAGTAAATGCGTTATTGATTGATACGGAGGATTTGCTCCTACCTTGACAAATGGAAAAGCAACTCCTGTTCGGTAGGTTTCCCCAGGCTCTTGTCTGAATAATGCGCATGGTGAGACTACAATGGTCAATGGTGTCACTGAAAAATAAAGATGCAGAGTGGTTAAAGAAGGGCCAAAATATTTAATTCAAGCTTAAGGTTCAATAAATATTAAATCACAACTGTATTATTTCTTAGATGATGTTTTTGGAAACTTGAAGACACAACATACTTGTGAGCTCACTTGTTTTCTTGTTTTTTTCTTTCCTGCTTTCGTTGCTTGCCTGAAGGTTTCTCTGTTTGTGGACAACAAAATCATTTCATGCTTTAAATTACATTAAAAAAGTCACCAGTCAGGACATGGTGTGTTTACATTTGTTCACATCAGGTGGCCTTAGTATCTGGATAGCTGATCAGATTTCTGTTTCCCGTGATAGGCCTCTATCATGGATGCGTTCAAAAGGCAGAAGCTTCAAACGGCCTGGTGTAAAACAACTTTCGCTTTAGCCTCTACCAATGGCAGTGCCCATATAGCACGGGATTGTTGTGATTTATTCATACAGTGACCATGAATATTTAATCTACCAAACATGAATCTAATAGGATGAAACTGTTGTCATATTCTGACACATTTCATGATTGAAAGGAGAGAGCACAAGCATATATAGGCTACTGTATGTGTAATATGCAGAATAAATATCAGAATCTGACCACCTTTTTATTAAAGAAATACAAAAACATAATACAAACAGCACATCACGTTAAAGAGCATTAATTAGAACTAAACAAGGGCTATACAACACATAATAGGGTATGAGTAAAGTATTCTTTTCTGAGCATGCTGTGCATGTCCTAGCTCTGCTCTATTCATTTGAATAATAATTTGGTGATAATTGTTTTGCCACAGCAGCATTTGATGCTTTGAAATCATACCTGTGCTTGAGGGCTGTAGAGGGGTATGCAGAAAACCATAAATACAGTACATACGCCAAGGTGGCATTAGTATATATTGCTTCTTAAGATATCTCTGGGCGTGTATACTAGCAAAGCACAGATTGCACATTTACGTGAGAACTTGGTTAGATCAGCTGGCAGCTGATAATGAGAATAGTTTTAATAGCTGATCAAGTAAAACTTGTGAAACTAGTAAAGTTGGCTAACACTGTTACATGCTTTACTTTCATTTTGTATACTTATATAAAGCTTTGTGTCGACCGCATCTGGGACAGTCTGATCATATAATGTTATACATCCGCTACTCAAATATAGAAGTAAACTCAAGCAGCAAATTAATAGGTTGTCTCTAAGAACATTCAGGCATGGACGAATAACTGTGTAGAGCAGAAGACTGTTTTGATGATACAGACTGGGATTTGTTCTTGAATACTGGAAAGGATGTCAATGAAATAACACACAATCTCATCTTATATACAGTTTTGTGAGAAGAATGTGATTGGGACCAAAATGGTCAGAATTTTAATAAGACATGGGTTACCAAAGATTTAAAAAGGTATTTGAATGACAAAAAGAGAGCATTTAGTTGTGGTGATTTTATTACTTTGAGATTGTAAAAGAGTTGTTAGTGATAAATTGAGGTAAGATAAATTAAATTATCAGAACAAGATTTAGGGAAATTTTACAACTGGAAAAGTTCGGCAAGCGTGGGGTGGTCTGAATATTATGATGGTAGGTATAAAAGGCATAGTAATCCACCACTTACTATACCTATTAATAATATGAATAACTTTTTCAGAAGATTTGAAACTGAGGTTCGCAGTCTTAACTGCAATAGTATTTGTCAGACTATCCCATATTGCTCCCCTGTTAATTTGTGGTTGCTTCCATTTTTTTATATAAAACCTGGTAAAGGCAAGGGGCCTGATGGAATTAGTGGCAAAGTGTTAAAGAATTGCTCTCACCGGCTGAAATGCCACTGCATGTTAATGATTTTATGAATCAGAATTCTAATTTTAAAATTTTTAAGCAGATGATATGGCTTTGGTATGACTTCTTCAAAACGGTATTATATATGAATATATGAAACATGTTGAGGAACTCCTATGCTGGTTGCAGAAATAGGGCATTGATATTAAATATAGATAAAACCAAGGCATTAGTAATCAATCATTCTAGGCAGAAGTTGCAGTTGTGCCTGTAATAATAGATTGTAATTTATGTGAGGTGTACACACAAGATGTGTTGGAAAAGCAAAGTGTATTCTAAAAGACTCTACTCATCCTTTGTATGACCAGTTTGTACTATTGCCCTCCTGGAGACATTTTTTTTTAAAGGGGAGGTCTAATGCTATTTCATGCATTCTGACTTATTTACACTCTTAAAGAGTTAGATTCTTATGCCAAACATGGCCAAAGTTTCAAAAAATGAGTTGAAAGGTGGAAGCCCTTCTGTTTAATGTGGTGACAACAAGGCACATTCTTCACAATGTCTTTTGTGTAGTTTTCATTACATTAGTTGCCAGCTGATGCTGAGAAAACTTGTGAGACAGACCAGTCTGTTTAGACAGGTTTGTGCAGGTGTATTGTGTACTGCACATGGTTTACATTGTTCCTAGTTATGAAGCAAGATCTACTGGTAAATGTCAAGAGTTTTTAATATGTCAGTGGTAAAAACAAAACAAAAACATGCATGACTGTCATTATGATTATTGTGCCATGATCATTGTGGTGGAAATTTTTTTTAGGATCTGCAGCTGGTCACTACTATTTCGATGGGCAGAATTCAGGATTGATGGGTCGATATTCAGGTTGTGCAGTTAAAACATTATACTTCTGCTCTCTGTGTTTTTTTTTTTTTTTTTTAAAAATATGTCCCTTTTTCTACTTTAGCAGTGGTTAGCCTGATCATACTTAAAATAAACAGAACACGTTATAGGCTCTTGATATCCAACCAACACATACCCAGATTTTCACACTGGGCCACAGTGCTGGTGCTTTTCTTGTCAAAGCTGTGCAAGTTTCTGTGTGTATGTGTGTGTTTGGAGAACTATTATGCAGTGTTAGTGATCTTAATGTGCCAGGAAGCCTACATCTGGTTAATATCGTCAGAACATGTAAAGAGACTGTATTGCATCTTTGGATTTTGTTACTGAATGTGTATGTTTGTGTATTTAAGTGTGTTTGCACTTTAATCTCTGTTAAAAGTGAGAGTTCTCTCATATCACTACTTTCTCAGACTCAGAACAATGATGTAATAACCAATAATCCTTTGGGGATATCTCTCACTTCACACACACTAACACACACTTACACACAGAGGCACACCTGGGAATCTCTTACGCATAAATGGGGGCCGATTTCTGTCATCAGTCCTGATTCTGTTTCTTGCTACATAACACCCTCTGTGGTGTGGCCAGCAGCTGCTGTTTATTTAACTTGTGACTAAGGCCACAGAAATGAGGGTTTGTAGTGGATGAAGAGAGAGAGAGGCTGTACTACAAGTTGACCTGAGAATGAGGTTGAGAATGGATTTTGGTTTTATTTCGACAAGATAATTAAGAAGTAACATGATTGTCACAGAGTAGTGGGAACGTTGTAAAATTTTCTTATTTTGATCATGTGACAAAACACTATTTGCATGCTTAAATGCATGAAATAAGTCTACTGTACAATATAATTTCTTAGTCTTTCTAAGAGAAGGAGTTTTCAAAATAGCATCCGGGGACCCCCAGGGCACCTTCAAGAGAGTTTTAGGAGGTCTGTGGAAAATTTGAAAGAAGACTGTCAAAGTTGGAAAACTGCTGTGGAACAATATTTATTGTGAAGCCCACTATTTAAATTGAAAATGTTTTATATAATTGAGTTTATATTCTTGAGTTTTATAATTTTATAATCATTTCAAAAAAATCATTTAATCATTACTTATTTTTGTTAAAATGTAAAAATTTTGTTAATTTTTTAAAAACAAAATACAGTATAAATAATAGATAAGAAAAAATGAAAACATTAAAACAAACCAAAAATTAAAAAATGTTGCCTTGGCACCTAACTGTAATATATAAAAGTACTAAAATTAGTAAAAATGAATCTGAAATGCATTTGTATTACTATTTTTTTTTACATGTCTATTTAGTTTAAATAATAAACTAAATAGAAATATTGAAAAACAAACAAAATTAAAACCGACAATATAAAAATAAAAGCTAATTGAAAATATTAATAAATACTATAAAATAATGCTAAAATAGCACATGCACTCTTAGGCTGATGATACACTGGGCAACTTTTTGAGCAATGTTGCCGTCAACAGGCAACCAGGTGAGAGACAGAGCCCACGACTGATCTAAAATATCCAAATAGAAATTTGTTACCCATTCTCAGTGGGAAAGTGCCCAAGCAACATTGCTCAAAAAAAAGTTGCCCCGTGTATCTTCAGCCTAATAGTGTGGAGAGGAGAAGATACAAAAAATACTGTCCATATTTTTATGCAAGATATTTTAATGCAGTTTGCTTTGGCTTTGATACAGTAACAATTTAAAAGCCAGTTATTTAATTTTGTGGAAGACATGTCTTTATAATATCACTTTTTTTTCTTGCATATGTGGTGGGAGAATAGGTCTAAATGACCCTAGATCACGATTAGTTTTATCCGACTACGCCGCCCTGGTGGAGTGCCAGGGAAATACTCCCCCTAAGGACACATAGGTAAGTTTTACCAATTGAGCACAAAGAAATAATAAAATGAGACGCGGGTACCAATACAAAAGATATTTTATTATAAAAATGCCAATGATAAAATACTCTTTCCCATAAAGCACACTACAACAACAAATAAGAATTACATATAAGGATACTTCTTAGGACCAGGCTTAGCAGGGACAAGGTAGGCCGGCTGCAGTTCAGGGGGTCACCCAAACCTAGGGTTGCCACCTTCAGCTAGCCAAAATAAGGGACACCCCTTCACTACCCCCACTCCCCGGAAAAACTAGTTTTTACATTTGTTTTTTTTTTAAAATTCATTTGCTTAAATTTGGACTACATTTAATCTAAATGATTTAGCATTTTTTAAACTTTTTAAAATGTCAAATTGTATATGACATATATGCTTATTTATTATGTATATATTTATGATTAATATAAATGATAAATTAATAAATAGGGTCTAACATTAATTATAATCTATTAATTCATCTGTCTAATAATGTCTAAAAATATAATAATGATGTCTATCAAGCTCTAACAGACTATCCAAATTTTAATAAAACAACAGAGTTATGCCTATAGAATATGTGTCTGTCACTTTAAAAGTATGGTTCACTCAAAAATGAAAATTGTCATAATTTACCCAGGTTGTTCTAAACCTGCAAGTTCTTTCTTCTGTTGAACACAAAAGAAGATACTTTGAAGAATGTGGGAAACTAAACAGCTGCTGGTCCTCAGTAACTTCCATAGTATACTGTCAGAGTCATGGGGACCAGAAACTGATTGGTTACCCACATTCTTCAAAGTATTTTCTTTTATATTCAACAGAGGAAAGAAATTATTACAGGTTTGGAACAACTTGTGAGTGTGTAAACGATGACAAAATGTTCATTTTTGGGTGAACTATCCCTTTAAGTCAGACAGTCCACCGTGAGCAAATGCTTCTCTGCAAACTCTGTGTTCATCATTAGTTACTGGAGAGAGCCACTGATAACTTTCCCATTCAGCCCTATATCTGGAGAGTCTTGTGTTCTAAGGGCAGATGTGTGGTTTAGCGCATGCAGTGCTCGCGTGAAAGCTCTTTAATGGCGCGCGATCAGGCGACTCCATCATCGCCATGGATACAAAGACGCCAAAATGAACTTCTCTAACTTTTTATGAAATTTATTTCATTATAATTGCTATTAGCATTATAAATGGGTGCAAAATACTTATTTGTTGATTCAGCTTGTTGCCCTTTCTAAAATAAGGGACAAATCGCGTCCCGTATTGATTTGATACGGGACGCATCATTTTACCTTTAAATATGGGACGATTCCGTATTTTAAGGGACGGGTGGCAACCCTACTCAAACTCACACCAAATGAGGCACCATACACACACTGCAAAGAAGTTTTGTTGACACCCCACACTCTGTGAAGCCCACGCCCGAACAGACACAGCTAGCCTCCCCTGTTCCACACCACGCCCTTACCGGCTCCTGAAGGAACAGAAGAAAAACAACACACTCACACGCACACACACAAACAAACAAAATTACAAATAAAGTTCAAACAATTTACACTGAATAATAAACAAAACACCAAATGTAAGGTTTACGAAAACAATGGTGTAGTGGCTGTAACACTCAGGCACCTAGCAACACCAGGTATAACACAACAGATAAACCGTGCCTAAATGGCACAGAAGGCAGACAAAACAGAAATAAGAATCAAACACGTTACAATAATACAAGACCATATGTTAGACCAAAAGAAATCAAATAAAGTAGAAAAATAAAAAACCCCACAAAATAGATCAAAACCAAAGTCAACAACAAAACAAAAAGAAAACAAAAAGAAAAACTTAACTGCATAAATGACTTAACGCTATTGAGAGAAAAACAAAGATCTGAAAAGAAACAATACAGCACAGAGTGCAAACAAAAATGAAAACCCGGAAAACTATACTTGGAACCAATTAAAATTAAACTAATAAAGAGCCTGACGGGCACGAAGCTTGTAGCTACCAGCCCACATGACCCGTCAAGTAGCAAGACCGTAAGCAAGGAAGCATAAACGCCCGTAAGCAAAACAGCAGCGGTCACATGTAGCGTCTTCAACAAGGGATAGGGCTTAGAGATTGTGATGTTCCATTTCCCCTTTACATTTAACAAAAAGACCAAAGCATCAAGTTAAATATACTAAATCCTATATGAGAGGAAGGGAAAGGCATACTTACAATTTAGGTCGAACGACACCAAACGCAGAGCTGTATGGTTACTTGCAACAGGTGCTGTGGCTCACTCTACCGGCCAGCATCCACACATCCGCTATTACTGCTATTACTAAAAGCAGGGCCGTCGCTAGTGGGGTGAAAGGTGAACCTGAACGAACAAATACAAATCACAGTTTAAACATGCAAACAGAAAAAGATGTGAAAGAGCCCAGTTCAGCGCGCACGCAGAGAGATGCGTCTCAAAGCACTTTAACATCGAATTTGCCTCTCCTTGCTCTTGTACCTACAAATACATACAAAATTATGTTAAAATACCAGTCTTGGAGAGTATCCTCGAAAAAACTGTCGATAATGTCTTAAGTGAAAGTAAACAGTTGAGAAAGAAATCGGATGTGCATCATTATATTGGATGCATTGTCTCTTAAATTGACCGCACCTAATTTATTAGCTGCTGTCAGTGTCCTAAATGTTAATTCAAGAAAATGAAAGAAAGAAAATCACTCACTGCTCTTGACTGAATTACTTTGTAGTTTTAAAAAGAATTAATCCACAGTCAAACCAAAAATTATTCAGACACCAGATATAATTTTTGATGTTTTTTACTAGTGGGTGCAGGACACTATCGTTCATTTATATAAATGACTATAGCAAAATAACGTAAACTGTGATATATTATACCCAAAAATTCTTCATACAGTGGTGGACTACCAGTAAAAGTGATAAAAAAATTTGGGACCAAAAATTATTCAGACACTTTGACCTGACCATGTTTTGCTTACATGTTTTTTCTTTAATTGCTTATGCAACCTTTTTACAGACTGAACAAAATTAAGCATTGCTTGGTAATTGTTCAACAAAGTATTGATAGTTATGTAAATATTGTCATACTAACAGTTGTCGGAATTTTTGGTTGATTGTAATCCATTACATACCTTTTTATCAAAGTTATCTGACATTATCAAGATGAATTTGTTCTGACACACAGTTTAACTCTAAGTTCTTGTCATATTTTATTACCTTTTTCTAAATTATAGCAAATAAACTGTGATAATGTGAGAAATGCTGAAGGTGTCTGAATAAATTTTGGTTTGACTGTATATTTAATTTTTACAGTGAAGACTATGCAGTGCTATTTTATATTTAATGATTAGTTTTCTGTATCTGGACACCTATAAACTTGAAAAAACCTAAACATTGTGTAAATAGCACAAATAAATAAACAGAACGAACATACAAATTAAACAATTTCAAACAGGGCCCACTGGTACAACCTGCACCAGGGGCCCCGCAAACCCCAGCTACATCCCTGACTAAAAGTAACAAACAATACATCCCACCACCCCAAGCGATGAAACGATTCAATAAAACACAAAATATACCTGCAAGTGAACCCCACCAAAGACTTGCCACAATGCCGCCGCCACCAGCCAACCCCAATCAACCTGCCAATAAATCACTTACCCTGCTACACGTAGTATAAATGAGTATTCATACAGGAAAGCATGTATCTTTAAATTTTAGGAAAAGTCATCATTTTGGCCATCCTTGGCATCAGATATATTAAAAACCACAAGTTTGAAGTAAACAGTAGGAAAGCAGGTCCAACTTCTGAGTAATTTCTAGAAAGGTAAAAGGTCATATTAAATCTAAACTCTGATCTTCTCAGAATAAGTGTAGTTGACAGCTTATTGTAAACATCTGCCAATAGAAGTTGATATATCAGCCAAAATCACTAACGTTTTTATTCTTTTACAGTGTGTAAGATTTTAAAGTCCCATCCAAGTCACAAGCGGCTGCCTTTGAGATCATTTTTAGAGCATGTAGCTGGTCTTCATCAGCATTTGTGGAAAACCTTTGTAGTGTTTTCACCCTTCATTGCAGTAGAACTAAATTATGATCGGTTTGATCAGCTGAACTGAACATTCATAGCATTTAAAGAACCACCTTGAAATCTGCATGATTCCCACGATCCGCCCAACGTTCTCTCATAGGACCATGAACCCAAAATACGCAAAACAGTTAGAAGTCGGTTTGTCATGTAGCTAATAAAAACCAGCTTTAGCCGAGTTAACAAATGGGCTGGCTGACTGAAGTGGTCATGGACTGTCAGTGACTCTGGCCGGAGCTGAGCTTTGATTAATGATGGTGTTTGGTGGTTTGCTAACCCTCTCCTCACTTCTTGTGCTCCCATTTAACTTCTCAGGGTGAAGAGTGCTGGTCTGGCATCAGTGTTTTTTCAGTTTGTGGCCTGACAAACATAATCATATAGACAACTGGGAGCTGATTCTAGATCCAGAGGGGACGCTTGACAGATATGAGCCCAGCACTGATGAGGATCAACAGTGACCCTGTTAGCACTCCGTCCTCTGTTGTCTTTAATGTCCACTGGAGACTGTAGGCCTAGTGTTGAATAGTTTATAGCACTGGTGAAATGCAGCCTTACAAAATCAACCTTTAGAAGGCCTGAATTTAGTAAGCTAGTTTTGGAGTAGAAGCTAGTTCTTAACATTGTGAAATTATGATGTTACATCTGGAATGTTGGAATATGTGCACCTATAATAAATATCAAATACAGTACTGACCAGGGTTTTGACTCTCTTTTCATTGATATAATATGAGACAAGATGTTTCTTAAAATTAATAATAATAATAATAATAATAATAATAATAATGTCATTGTATTAAAGCCAAATTCTTAAAATGTTATGTAATGAATTATTATAAAATATTATATAATAATAATAATAATAATAATAATATTATATTATTTTATATTAATAAAATATATTTATATAATAATAATAATAATGTTGCATTAAAGCCAAATTCTTAAAATATATGACGAAGTATTATATATTATATATTATTTACTATACTTCTGTATTATATATTATATAGTAATAATATTATAATATATTAATAAAATATACTTATTATATAATATTATATAAGTAAATATTCACTTTGTATACAGTTGACTGGATCTTTTTATATTCACTGTAAACATTTTCAATGTAAACAAGTTCAGATTTATTCATTTGTATAGCACTTATCACAATAATCACTGATCTAAAAAAAAAGTTACAGAAAATTGCACATTAACTTGGTACTAGACCTTTCAGCAGCATACGAAATACAGTGTTTAGAAAGCATAATGAAAGAGTAATAATATTTGATAAATGTGTTAAGTTGTTGCATTACACATTTAATTAATCTCTGAAATGAACATGTTAACTCTGGAACTCCTAAAAAAAATCCTCATCCTATACCAGCCAGTAAATGAGCTCATGAACATGTGACGCATGTGTCAGTGAATGTGTGTGGGGGGCCTCAGGAATCTCCGCTCTGTGTTTCATGGTCTGTTCTGCTGATTGCCCCTTGGCTTCTGTACTGAGAAGATGCTGCCAGGAGCTCATCAGCTTCCATGGGACTCAAAAGCCATAGCAACTACCTACAATGTGTGTGTGTTTACATCATTGGAAGATGATTATATCTGCAGATGGAATATATACAGGTGACCATGCAGAACTGCACTGCTTTTCCTGAAAGCAGGGAGGTCTGGAGTAAAGAAGTGGGAGGAATGTTCTTCCCTGGGTCTATGTTTTAGAAGTAAACCTATGCAGTAAGATTGTGTTCCTGCTTTAAGTCATTCCACGATTCAACTCTCATTTACAGGAAAAGGTCAAGACACTGCTTCACACTACAGTGATTCTAGAGATAATTCTAGACCACATTAGGTGGGACACTAACCAAATGAGACTAACATGGCACCATATGTTGTATATTAGATTTTAGATGCTGGCATCTCCATCAGGCTTTCTAACTACAGTAGCACTACTGCTCTAAACTGTTTTTCCAGCAGGGAAGCAGTACATGGCTCTAGAAGTGACCAAGAACAGGGTCTAGAGGCAGAATTTCCAATAACAACATGTACAAGACATTGAAAAAAAACTAAGTTTGGTGATGTTTAAATACCCCACTTTAAAAAAGGCACTTACAGTGCCCTCTAAAAGTTTGCAGATGCTTGGAAAAGTAAATTTTTGGACAATATCTGCATAAATCCTTATTTTGCATTGATGAGACAACAAAAACTATGACAACATTGTATAATTAATTCAGAACATAGAAAAATAGCTGCAGTATTAATCAATCTAAAACGGTCTATAATAAGCCACCAGAGCTGCTATGTATAACTTGTAAACATCGCCATTATTATGCAGTCAGAATGAAAATCATTATGTTTTTCAAATAGGAATTGCACTTTAGATTTAATGCATTTACATCAAGAAATTATGAAGATTAATGCTGATATTGTCCATAACCTCACTATAAAACCTAGTGTGTTTCCAAATGTTTGATGGGTAGTTCAATTTCTTGAAACTCGCAACAGTGGAAGGATCATATTTGACAGTAAAAAATGGAGGGATTCCGATGTGTGCGCAAGTCAAATGTGGAAAACGAGTGTGTGTGCTTGACTGTGAGAATGTGTGAATGAGTAATTGTGGGAAAAATAATCTCATCTCAATCACATGCTTCTGCTTCCCTCATTTTTCTGTATTTCTGACATAATGCTACACCTGCACACTCTGCTCTCTTCCTCGCTCTCCAACATCAACATCTCTCTATTTTTCCAGCTTTAGTGGCTTTAATAGATGATCCAAGCGGAGCAGCGCTGGGGAACTTGACGTAGCAGCACCGATTCTCGCTCATCTTATTTCAGTCCAAACAGTCCCTATTTTGTCTGTTTATATCCCCTCTCTGGCAACAGGGCTTGAGGTAACGAGTGTGGTGTGCTTTAACTGTTTGTGTTGAAGAATGAGCGAGAGAAAGAGAGATGGATTTAAGCAGGCATGATGTAGCCACATTCTCACCATCCCATGATCCCCTACTGTGCAAGCTACAGCCAAAACAGTGATGTAAGCAATCTGAGCAGCTACGCAAGTAAGAGGGGAAACATTCATGCCCCTATAACCCTACATCCAAAATGCTTTTTGGCAAAACTAGTTGGTAAATCTAGTATGTTTATCCTTAGACCTTGCTGGAAAATGTTGTATTTATATTCGCTGCATTATGCCAATCAGGATAAATTTGACTAGCTGGTCTCTCCTCATCAAAGACAAAGAAAAACAGCTAGTTTGTTGTACACAAACCTTCTGCTAGCTGGTAATTGTTATATTTGGCCACAGAGGGGCGACAAACTCTACATTTGTGTTAATGTGCACAAAGCAGCAGGAGAATGGGGAAAAAAACAGAAACAATTCTACTGAGAAGAGCATCTTAGACCAACATGAATTTAGGCTTATGCTGGTTTGGTACTGGTCTACATGTTGTTGTTAACCAATAGAATCTAATTGTCAAAGTCTGTCAACCAGCATGTTCTTTCTTGTTTAACCAAAGCATGATGTAGACATCAAGGATGCAAAACGCATCCTGGTCATAAAAGCAGGAAAACAAACCGGGTAACATGATTTAATATAAAAGTGACGGTTTAATTGAAGTCTGAGTCTGCTGTAGGAAATCTGGTAGTTGTTAGAAGGTCTATCAACTTCAGAGCGTCATTTCCTCTGTAAGCACTTGCTCAGTGGCCTGTTGATCAAGATTAACCTGTGCATCATCACTGTGCTATTTGGTTATGGAGTGAGATGAATTATAGTTTTTATTATTGTTCGGACATGTGTAAAGATGCATGCGCACATTGAAAGATCACAGATCTGCTGAGGTCAAAAGCTCAATTGAGTACAGGAGTGTTATAATAAGGGATTCACGTCAGTATAGGGTACAGCAGAGGCTTAGGGGTCAGAGGTCAGAAATAAGACGTTGTTTTACGCCATCTGTCTCTCGACAGACACTTCACAGATTGTTTGCTTCTTTCTTTCTTTTTGCTCTTTTCTTTTTCCAGATTCCACACACACATATATACAGTGGTGTCCAAAGTCAGAGACCACATTGAACATCTGGGATTAAAAATCTAATTTAGACCTGAAAATAAACACAATTTTGAAACGTTTTACATTTTGAGTTTGAATGGATATTGATTGAGTTTTGTTTTTGAAAAACTGTAAACAAAGTGACCATGTGAACTCCACATTCTCAAACCATTCTGCATTGCGTGATCATCAGGTTGTACACAAACGGCACGAAGCTGGATGCTGTTGTGAAAGCAGCCAAATTTAAATATTAAAATAAACTTTTAATATACACTGGCAGTCGGAAATTTGGAATAATTAAATTTTTTTTTGAAAAGTATCTTATGCTCACAAAGGCTGCATTTATTTGATCAAACATAAAAACAGCAATAAATATTATTGTAATTTAAAATAACTGTTTTCTGTTTGAATATATTTTAAAATGTAATTTATTCCTGTGATTAAAAAGCTGAATTTTCAGCAGCCATTACTCTTAGTCTTCAGTGTCGCATGATCCTTCAGAAATCATTCTAATATGCTGATTTGCTCAAGAAACATTTCACACATCAGTGTTGAAAATAGTTGAAACATCCAATTTACATACACTTTTCTAACATTATAGTCTTCCTGCCACTTTTGCTCAATTGAATGCATCCTTGTTGAATAAAAGTATTATTATTATTTTTTTTAATCTTACTTAATCCAAACTTGTGATCCCAGTGTAAATGTTTTACTAATAAGCTTTTAATAATACTTTATCATATTATAATATAAGAAATCTATAAAATAATCTAAAAAAATTGGTTTAAAATTAGAAATATACAAATTAATCTTTGGGTCACTACTGTTTATTTATGTCTTTTTCACCTTTGCTCATTCACTATATGTTCTAATACTGCAAACTGAGTGTTGTCTCTTCTGCTGTCAGTCCTCACATCTTTTATCTTGCCCTCCCGTCTTTTCCCTCTCTCCCGCTCTCCATCTCTCTTCTCATAATAAACACTAAATGTTTTATCTTCGAGCCTCCACCCCCTGCCCCATCTGCAGCTGTGTGAGTGTGTGTCTGTGAGGAGGTGGTAATGTTGGTGAATGAGTGCAGGGTTGTTGTGCTCTCCTGGTCTGGCACAGCACCTGGATTATATTTGAGACGGGAAACACTGAAGTAGATGTTTCGAGGATGTGTATGAACCAAACTAAACATTCATTCATACAGGAGACACGTGGAGGCCTGTCAGCCAGTGAACCCAAACCTCTGCACACCCACGACAGAAATGACTGGCATACCTCACATGTTTAACAAGACATGGCACTTTCATCCCCCATAGAATACAGACAAACACAAACATTATAGACAAATAATAGATGAGATACTGTACAGTACATAAAGTGGACAGAAAGATCTCTTTGTATAGGGAGTTAGTTTTCCCAGAAAGTTGGGTAAAACATTGAAGTCAGAGTATAATGAAAATTATTCCTGTTCTAAATTATGATATATGCTTTTTTATTTTTATTTATTTAGTTTTACCTCGTCATCTTTAATTAAATATCATAACTCCGTCTTCCAGTAAAATGGCAAACCTCTTTCTAGTGACATATGCCGGCCTTCTCCAGTAATTTCAACTGCTTAAACGCCTCTTTCTTAAAATTGACTGCAAACTTGCATTCAGATCTGCATGCATTCAATCAATAACTGATGGATAGATAGTTCCTGCCCTAAATTTTTTTTTCTTTTTCAATAATCCGTTAAAAAGTGGAAAATACATTGCAAAGAGGACACTGACAATGCACCGACAGACAAGACAGAACAGGTTACATTTGGTATGAAACAAAGAGTCCGCTTTTAAATTTTGTCTTTTTTTTTAAGAAATTCAAACCATACATACTGGTTTTGTGGCTCTGTAATGTGTTGTGACAGATCGCTGTAGCGCCTCAGTTGAAACAGCACGTCAAGCAATCATCTCTTCCTTTTTACTAGTTATAGCATGAAATAAACCTGAATGGACATCAGAAGGTATCTTGTTTGAATCGCGGACAAGATGTCAATACACACCATTTTTCAAGTTCAAGTCCAACGACGTCAATCTGATGTTCTGTCTGGTTTGTTTGTTGGACAAAATGGCAGAATCAGCATTATGATTGGTTAGATCATCTGTCAATCAGACTTCCAGTGAAGGGTCAGCTGGGCATTCAGCAGTCAGATATTTCATAATAGTCACTGTTGCCAGTGGTAATGCTAAGTATTAGACCGCTTATCCAGTATAACTGAAACCATTACTTTTATATTTTTCCTACCACACTTCTGACTAGCTCTCAACAAGTAAAATTACTGTCATCCTCCGTTTATAATTGTAACTTGAAAGTAATGTGGACATCAAGTCCCACTGAATATAGCAAAAGACTGTTTTGTTTTCTTTGAGATTTGATGTCCAGATGAATTTTTTCATACAAAAACTTTACAGTAAAAATATTACTGCACGTTTTTAAAAAATACTGTTTTCCGTTACATGAAGTCAGCCTACATATACAAATATCATAGCAGTAATAAAATATTTCATAACAATGAGTAGAGCTGGACAAACAGAAGTAACTCTTTTCCTCTACACAGTTCTGTGATTCATCCATGTCAAATACAGCTGCCATGCACTAGCATTTCCTGTTTAAGACCGACCCTCTCCTCACAAAGCACTCACCCTGTCAGCTTCACAAAACTGCAGCTGAAACATTACAAACACACAGAAAACAGCTCAGACTGAGCGGTACATATTTATTCATCCAGCGTATACAGTATGCTCAGTTACTTGGCATTCCAGTGATTGAAAGTGTGGCACAAACTACATCTGCGACGGTTTCGCTCAAGATGAGGCTGGGAAAAGTACTGGCGGTCAAGCCTGGGGAACTCGGTAGTAATGTGTCAGATTAGCAAATGGAAATTTCAACGGAAAGTGTGAGATCAAGTAGAAGAGAGAGAATTGACAAGGTTAGTTGATGAAATGGGAAAGACGAACCAAAGAGTAACCAAACCTTCCATAATCCTGTCCTGCTGCTGGCAGGCCGCAAGATTTGGGGTTTTCCTGTTGGGTTTTGCTTCTTTTAACCCCATGGCCTTCGACAGGCCCCGAGCACCTATCACTGCCTTTTATGAGATCTAATTGATTACATGTGACCACACCATTTATTTTTATGTCTGACTTCTGACCATTGAGTCACTTTTTCAAAGAAAACAGTATTTGTTAAACGACTTGTGGATGGAGCAAATACGATGTTGGTGCTGGTTTCTGTGGTTAAATTATGTAATTGACAGTATGATGTAGTGCAGTACAGCTTACCTCAGAATTTCATTAAAGGATTTTCCTTTGGAAAGACCGGATCGGATCCATGCCATTGGGCTCCGTTGGGTTATATTGTATTTGCGTATAAGGGCTCAGTTACCGTATTCCGGAAAACCATTTTTAAATGGATATTAGTCTTCATATTTAATATTTGGTCGAGAATGACTACACAATAACTCAGAATGGATGTATTAAATAACAGATTTAAGCTCTTATGATGGACGGATGGTCGTGTCAGTGCCCGACCCGAGTGTAGAGTAAGTTTGTGCCATGTCTTCATGAGATTTTTGGGTAGATGCCCAGGCTCAGAGGATTTCTGAGGTGAAATATGCAGACACGGATATTTCCCCTCCTCTATAATGCTGTGAGTAGATTCACCTTGCTGTGCATTTGTTTTCTTTGGAGCCGGACCTGTGAATTTAACCCTGACAAATGCTCATTCACGTTCCGTGTCATTCTGCTTGCCAAACTTTTAGAGGAATTAAGTACATGGTTTAATGGTGCAAAGTCTAAAACAACCATTTTGGGACTGTTTATTCAGAGCTGTTGTACAGGTGTTACACTGATGTGTTGGTCAAACGGAGACGTACAGAAACAGTATAAAACCACAGAGCTTGTTCAGCACATAGCTTGGTAGCTTTATAATGGAAAGGACAGTTGGAAGTAAATCATTGGGCAGCAGATAATTTGTTTCAGAATTGAAGTTTGTGCAGGATGGAGATGGATTCTGTTTGATTTGCTGTAAGCCAGTGCTTCTCAATTTTTGGCATCCTCTTAATCAGTATAATTATGATCAATGAAAAGAACCACATTTACATGCTTTTTATTTATTATTAGCAGATGGCTTTATCTAAGGCAAGAAAACAAGCAATTTAACAAAGTATCAGTACTTGAAATGAAATTATTAAATGTTTTTATAATAAAGGAGGAATATATATATATATATATATTTTAAATTTTGGCAAATTGGTTAGGTGGGTTTAGCTGTGGACGTTCATGCTCAAGTTTTCTCTCTCTCTCTCTCTCTCTCTCTCTCTCTCTCTCTCTCTCTGTTTTCTCATGAGAATGGGTTGGAATTCATATTTAGTTTTCATTGTCCTACAATGAGAGAACCTGAATGAAACTCTGTGAGCTTAAAAAAATATTTTATAGTTTTAATGCTTTGCTCTGTCTGCATATAGAAATGACCATATTTAGAAACAGTATCATGAACTAGGAATTGAATTGCACTGAATTAATTCTTTGCTTTTCTTCGCTTTCCTCTTCTCTGCTGGACAGAATCACGGGATATGAAAAAACTGAGCTGTGGCATCAAAGTTTAGCTTGTCTGGGCTTTATTTAAATGATGAAGGGGAAAAGATTTCAAGAGGACCCTACAGTGAGAGAAGTAAAATGAGACTTTACATCACTGCCCCCTAGAGGGAACAATGTCAAAGACGCAGGATGAAGTATTCTGAAAGCATATAAATTCTGTGGGGTCTCCCTGTAGCCATTAACTACAACTCATACATTGCACAATCATTCCTGCAGTGGGTGGTTGGTGAACCGTACCTTTAATCTAAACTGGATAAAAATTTACCATGAACTGCTCTGGCGTCTGCCGTTTCCTCATAACCAGCTTTCACATTATTACTGCTGCAGTTTAAAGAAATTTTATGATTAGTCATGGATTCATGCTTGCTTCTTCTCAATGAAAAGAAATCCCACCCGGCAGTCTGTGAAATGTGCTCTGAAAAGCAGTGGATAGATCTTTATCTGCTCACCCTTGTGGTTGCCACCCTGAAATTATCAGAGCAGATCTTAGTTTCCATAGTTTTGTCTCAGCCTGGTGTGGTGGAAAGTTAATTAAACTGAAAAACTCACTGTTGTGAGTAAAAAATGTATTTATACAACCTCTTTTAGTTTCTGCTTCTGCATCACCTAGAAGTTTTTGTGTATCTGTGGCAGAGTTGGAGTGACTAATAGCAGCTGTACTATAAACTTTGTTGCCTGACTGTTCACTTTTGCAAACAAGTAGCAGTGTAGCATGTCAAAATACTACATCAGCTGTTTTTTAATATATAAATGTATTTAGCCTATTATTTATTTCAGCTTAATAAAAAATAAAAAGATAATTATTTAAGTGATTTATAATCATTAATTAATTAGGTATTGGGTTACACTTTATTTTAAGGTCCAATTCTCACTATTAACAAACCATTAACTACGACTTTTGCCATAATAAACTCCTAATTTGCTTAATAGTTAGCAAGATAGATGTTAAGTTTAGGTATTGAGTAGGATTAGGGATGTAGAATATGGTCATGCAGAATATTTGCTTTATAAGTACTAATAAACAGTCAATATGTTAATAATAGGCATGCCAATAAGTAACTAGTTAATAATAGTGATAATTGGTCCCTGTACTAAAGTGCCTTTATACATCAGTGCTTCATGAGATTGTAGCTTATTTCATAAAAGACATCTGGCACCTCAAAGTTTGTAAT
Organism: Tor tambroides; assembly: GCA_021397915.2. NCBI lineage: Eukaryota > Metazoa > Chordata > Actinopteri > Cypriniformes > Cyprinidae > Tor > Tor tambroides. The sequence continues at coordinate 9,425 of JAFVLL020033790.1, read as the reverse complement.
GTTATGATTCATCTCAGATTTGGCTGGTTTGGTTCATGACTTAACTCTTTGTTGAAGATTTAAAAAAAAAAAAAAAGTCCATAGGAGAAAATTAATAGGGAAAATTAGTTCCAGTAGTTTATGAGTAGCAGTGGATTGTGGACGGTTCTTGTATATTAAACTGTTAAAAAAATGATTAACACAGAGTCCCTGAAGCATTTGGCATCATCGTTTTTTAGTATTAGGCCTAAATGCTACATTTCAAAATCTTTTAAACACTTAAATTGGAGTATTTTTCGTGTTTAATTATTATTCTATTTAATTCTGTCATTCTAATTGATATCTTCATTGTTTTTGTATCATATAAATGCTGCTTTGAATATTTAATCTGAAATGTATATAATTAATTTAAAAGATATCACTCAGCTTTAATACATGTAATTACAGCAGCCACTCTTTCTTAACTTTCACCTACTTTCTATTTTTTTTAACCAGTGCTCTGCTAACTGATAGAGATGTCCAAATACAGAATAGCGAGGAAGATATTTGTTTGATAAAGCCGGACATTACACAGCTCTGTTTGGTGGAGCGTGCAGCCCATCTTAATCAAAGCCCGTCTCGCTTGTGAAAGTGTGCTGTAAACGGTCGAAACACAGACCATCCATCCACTGGTTGAAGCACACACCTGCTTACTGAGTCTCTCTCCGACCGCAGGCATAGTTTACTGCTCCAGTCCTCTTCTGCTTTATCCTCTTTTCCGGTGTCCCTTACAAACACACATCTCCGTTATCCAATCCCCACTGCATGCATGCAGCGAGGGTTCAAAAAGCCCCCGTGTCCGTCTGGTGGTTGGTGTGTGTGTGTGTGTGTGTGCCAGGTTTAGAGAAACAGTGGAGAGGAACACACAGGATCTGGCTTTGATCTGATGCAGATGGTCCTTCTGGCCCACTGCAGAGGAGCTTTACAGCTCAGACATCTCACACACACTCAGTGTTTCCTTCCTGCATTTCCGGAGCTATTGCTTTTCTTCGAGTGATGAGCAAAGATGTGACATGTCATCACTGCCGTGGCCAAGGCGACCGAGGCATCCACAAGGGCAACCTGCTCGAAAAATGGAAACATTTAAAATGATAAATCACACTTGTTTAAGGAACAACGGGATCAATTTAGACTGTTTGCTTTTGGTGGGGGCCAAAGTTCTGGAAAGTCCTTCTGAAGCACTCCGATTTTCTGTGAACTTGGTAATACAACTCAACAAAATGGCATTTGAACAAACCCAGCTGAAAGCGTATAATGTGTTTTCCTTTTCCCCCACCTAAATAGCTTGAGAACCTGTAAAGATGTTTGTTCTGAAAACACAGAGGTGGAATGCACCGTTAAAACAACAGCATTCGCGAGCCTCTGAGTCACTTTTGGTATTTGGTTTTCAGTGTAACATGACAGAGGGTTGTTATCGAGTCTGTAAATCCCTTTGAAATATGTTTGGGAGTTGTAGGGTCCTGCAGGGGGGCTAAACACCGTACACACAGACAGCGGGAGTCACTGCCAAATAAGCATTGCTACCTCACACTGATATATGGCCCTCCATTTCAAATCTATCCCAAAAATAGACTTAAGAAAGAGAGATTGTTGCGCATTAAGGCACGCACGACCGCAAGTCGGAGGCAAAATTGAGCAAATGATGAAAATACACACCACATTCCATTCTTTCACAAACCCATCGGTCTGTTTGAACGGTTTCACACAATTACAGACGTATTAGAGATATTTCGGAGCCGAGAGTCGTGTAATGGTTTTCCCTGCGGTTGTGATTAAAGGTAAAGAGGCCAGGCAGAGGTCGGCCATTTTGAGACGGTAATGTGGGGTTGAAAGTTGACCTTTGACAGCGATGGCGTAGTTTATGTTTGGTTCAGCCGCTCTCTGATTGAGACCCAGTTCAGAGAGAGTGCACTAGTTTTTGTTGTCGCAGTTCGTTTGATGAACGATAACGGAGAGAGAGAACAAAAAGAGGAGTGAAGATTATAAGTTGAAAAAAGCAGAAGCAAAAGACCACATGAAGGGGAAAATGAAAGATTTTACCTCACAACCTATGTATTTCCAACATTTTTTTTATTCAGTAGCAGTAGTGTCTGGATCAAAATGAACAGATATAAAGGCAATTGTAACTTACATCTTGCACTGTAAACTTTGGTACAGTTACTTGCTTTATTTATATCTTATTGTTGTGAGTTACATCTCACAATGTGAATAAATCTCTCAGTTTCACCTAATAAATGTTTTATATTTTTATTTTATTTATTTCTGATAATTGTTACCTTTTTGTGTTATTGTGACTTATGCCACAATGTGACTTTTACAGTGTTTAAATGTCTAATTACCTGTCTATTTTTTGCATTTATTTTTAACAAATGTGACGTTATTTATCCAATAAACTTAATTTCACAAATGCCAATAATCTGAGGTAGAAACACTGCAAGTTGTGTAGAAAATTGAGATTTATTTATTTATTTCATCCCTTAGCAAGATATTTTTGAATAATGCATTGTACACTCCCTTTCAAAAGTATGGGGTCAGTAAGGTATTTTTTAATTTATTTATTTATCATTCAGAAAGGCTGCATTTAATCGATCAAAAGTGACAATAATATATTATTTTAAATTGTAATATTTGACAGTATTACAGTTTTTACTGTATATGCCGATTAAGGCTGCATTTTTATTTGAGTGAAAGACACTACTTTCAAAAACATAAACTTTTTTATTTATTTTTCACTGTCCACAAGCATTTGAATTGTACAGTAAGTTGCTCTTAAACAAAACATCTGTAAAATGAAGTAAAAATATTTTTTTCATACCCACTTCAATTTAATAAGGCACATCTTACATCTAATCATTTTTTTTCAATTCTTTGGTTTATATTTTATATGCTTGGTTCTCCTTTCTATTTCAGATTCAAAATTCCATTACATATTACACAGCAGATGTTGAGATTCTGATGAAAAATAAAGTCATAATGAAATGGAAAACTCTTCCACACACACACACACAGATGCTTGCACAGGCAGCTGTGTTGCGCCTGATGCTGTGTTGTTTGATTTCTTCCGCCTCCCTGATGCAGAGACTGGGAGGTCACCAGCTGCAGACCACACCAAGGTGCATTCACACTGACGCCATTTGCCTTTGAGTTACTACCTCAAACAAGTGTCACTAGCAGAAACTAAACATTTAAGACTGGTCGTACCCTCCAAGGGTCAGAACCCTAATGAACGTGTCCGTTTCCTCCTATTAACACGCAGACAAAGGCAGGACCTAACAAATCACATCTGTATCAAACACACATGCTCTTTTCTTCCTCTGCCAGTTGGACAGTCCTCAGCGTACAGAAAGCCTTCAGTTATTTGAGTTGCTTGTGAGGGTTTTCCAACTCTTAAAGCTGGAGCTGCATACATGTAGCATCTGCTTACAGTGTCCTCAACCTCTACCCATCTGTCCCATGAGCAGTTCATCATCTGGAGTTGTATCTCACTTTCCTTTATTAAGTCAGTCACTGATTATTCTTTTCTCTTTAGAATGTTCTTTTTAGGATCTTGAGCAATCAGGTCCTCAGAGTATGACCTCCTACCAAGCAGAGCTCGTTCCGTCCTTCAAAACAGGCCTTGTTCTTCTTTCAAATTTAATTGTAGGTTTCTTTTGTACTTTGATTTGAACGTCTGTGCATCCATGGAATTATTTTTCTAATAACAAACACTTGTTAGTTCTTGGGGCTGAGATTCATCTACAAATGAGAGTCCCAAATGCTTTGATCATTGGGTTAAACTTAATTAAATGGCAGCGCAGGTCAAACAAGTTATCAAAAAAGTATCTGAACACTATCCATATACGTGTATTCTTCGTTATACCTTTTTATATTTCTGATTTATTAACATTTTTTTAAATGTATAATCTATGTTGTATTTATACGACAGCATATGCTGACAGTATGTTTTGTTCTTAGTAGAAATTTTGTTGACCTTGAAACAGCTTTTTGGTGGAAATAATTGCGTGAAAGAAACTGAATTGCGCTTGAGAGATGAATCTTTGTCTTATGTAAGAAAAACAGGTAGGACACACCGAATGCATGAATTCAAACATCTTTCACAGGAATATGGAGGATGCATGAGGTGTAGCCTTCATTGGTGCAGATTGCCCACAATTTTTGTGTCACTGAGAACAAACTTAATTTATTTGATAAATGGCTGCAGCTGCACATTCCTTCTAAGATGTGGTGATCAATTGCAGGCAGTGGTGATTTTAAAAGTTGTACAATCTCATTAGACAGGTGTAGTAAACAGCATAATAAGTGTTTAATGATTTTTAAAAGTTCCAAAACGGTTCCTTGCTAGCAGGTATGTCCTACAAAGGCCATCTTGTTTAATTCTAGGTTGAGGACACAACTGTTTTCAACACTGATAATGATAAAAAATTACTTAAGCACTAAATCAGCATATAATTTCTGAAGGATCATGTGATGCTGAAGACTGGAGTAATGGCTGCTGAGAATTCAGTCTTTCTATTACAGAAATAAGTCAAATAAATTAAAATAGACAACTGTTACTTTAAATTGTAATACTATTTCACAATGTTACTGTATAACTGTATTTTTTATCAAGTAAATGCAGACTTGGTGAGCATAACAGACTTCTTTCAAAAATCGTTCATGAACTTTTGAACAGTAGTGTATTTTTCAGTTCTGATTTCTCCTGTTAATTTTTCCATGAGTGATTTGCCTTATGTCTCTCTGCCTTTGAGACGTCTTTCTCCCAAACAACATCATTACATTTTTGGAATTTGAGTTCGTAACCATGTTTTTGGAGACACTGTGGAATAAAAAGGTATTGTATTTGAATCACACCATTTTGTTTTTGCCTGGTAAAGGAACAGAAAAGTGAAGCTGAAGCAAATGATCCTGCCATGGCACTCTGGGTGAACCCATCACGACCGTTCCTGAACGGGATCTGACAGGCCATGGCTCGGCTCTCAGATTCTTCTTTTCCATCTCCCCATCATGACAGCCAAGCAGGGAGGCCCTCCGTTCGCCTCCTTCACACGGTGACTCATTCTAACCTTGATACTCTGGGCCAATTCCCCAGGCTCTGGGCTTTCCCCTGACGGGAGAAGCCAGCGGTGTGATCCGTAGATTCTGTGGGTTCTGCCAAAATAGCGAAGATCCTTTTGGGTTTTGGAACCAAAACGATGAATCTGGTTATGTAAGACTGCTAGAAGTGATATAGTTGTTTTGGGCCTTTTGAGTAGTTCACCGCAATGCTCATGATGTAGCCTGACAAATTCATTACGTTAGAACAAGAATGTCGTCTAAACATAAATAAAGCGCTCTGACCCTGAACTTTGAACCTGAAGGCGACTCCTTTTTCTCTCCACTAAAAATATACAGAACGTTTGAAGTGCCTGGCGGGAAATTTGATAAGAAGTTGGCGTAAGGAGCGGGAGTCTGTGGGAGTGTGTGAAAGCACGCTGAGGCTAAATGTGTCCACTTCAGACCAAATAACTACCACTAGCCATTAGACCTGAGATGTGTGAGGGAAATCTCGACTGCTGGTCATCCATCCAGAGGTGTAGGACAGACGGAGGCCATCTGGTTCATAACCGGGGCTACTCATCCCTGTAATAATGTCTTGTGTGTTTAGATGGATGAATGTGAGCTGGAGTGCTCAGTATACATTAACTGTTGACATGAACTATCTGTTCTCAGGAAAAGTGAGCAGGAGGTTTGCACAGAAATGGAGGATCCTATTTAAATGTAACACCGTTTTATAATAGTGGAATATTTTCAGCTTGTTTATTTTCTTTGAAAAAACGAAAAAGAGAATTTTGGAAAAATAAATAAACATACTGTACATACAAATATTATAGAGAAATGTGACAACTCTGTACTACAATGTAAAATTGTCCAAAACAACTTTTTCTTATTTTATTAGTTTCTCACTAAATTAAATTAATGTCTTTTCATTCATTTTATTTAGTCATTGTTTCTATGCTAATTATAATTGTTATTTATACACAAATGCAATTATAAAATTGTAAATGCTTCCAAATAAATGTAATATAATTATTACCACTATCATAAAAATTTCCAATAAAGAAATGCGTTTCCATTTCATTGCAGTATAAAGTTGCCATATAGCAACAAACCAATTTTACCCTTGTGGTACATTATCATATAGTGATTATTCATATTTTCTAAAATTTCTTTAAGACTAAGTTAGATAAAGTTAATCAAGTAACCACATTGTTTGAGTAAAAGTCATAATGTGGACAAAACATACTAGCAGGGAGCATTTTAGCAATGATCTGCCCTTTAAGTGTGACCCCAGGAAAATCAAAGGTCATGTGACTTAAAAACACCAAATTATTGGTTACTTTAAAGACTGAAAACTGCCGTTTTATTTCAGACAATGCTTTTTGTGGTAGTTTTTTTGAAAGGTGAGAATGATGAACAGTATGATGGCACATAGCTACACTGTACCATACAGTGATAAAGACCATGTATATTGTAATCATTCAGGTTCAAATTAGTTCATGATCCGGGATTAGTCTATGTACAGTGCGAGGTCCACTCTTTCTAGTGCATCAGAGTGAGATTTGGTTTAAATAAAAAGAGTGTCTTGAAGATGACAAGATCTTGCCCAGATGTGAGTACACAGTTAGACGATTGTAAATGCTTTAAATCATAGACTTAGTCACTTTGGACCTGAAGAGACATAAATCATATGTAACCAAGGAGCAAGTTTAGCAAGCACACCAAAGACAAGGTTTACCAAGCTCCAAGTGGAAAGAACATTAGAAAGAGTGATGTTGTTTATGTACACTGTGAGCCGGTGTGTGTAAATGAATTGAGATTCTGTCACCGGCGGGTTTCTCATCTGACCAGAGGGGTGATTGTTGCTGTTTTCATTTCCATAAAGCACTAGTGTGAAGGGGAACGTATGCGTGTAAATGAATCTGTTAAGATGGATATTCCGCTTGACTTTACCGCTCGGACTTCTATAGCATTATGTTTCTGTCCACAAATGTTCCTCATTTTCTTGGCGGCGAGCGAGGAAACAATGTGCTTGACTGCTTCAGAGGAGGTGGGGGAGAGGAAAAAAGAAAGTACATAACTCTGCTGCGACCGTTGCTGTGTTGTTGTAGGTAATTGCAATTTCGCGGCTTTAGAAAAATACAATCACTGTAATTGCAAAATTAAAAAAAATAGCCATATTTTAATTGCTTCCAGGCTGTTGGAGATGGAGTGATATTTCAGCTGCCTCCGTCTCGACACACAAAGTGCTCGACATGTGTTGAGGTGTTGTAATTCTGCCACCTAGCTTGACTTCAACTGAACCCTAATTCAACCAACCCATATTAGGTGCGTTCATGGAAACTGCCACTTTGCATGCTCAATCGCGTCTTTACTGTTTCTGTGTTTGAGACAAATTTGCTGATAACTCTTATCTGATTCTTCAGTGGAGGCCTGGAAGTGTAAAGAGGCATTTTTGTGTTGCATGAGCAGCAGCTTGACGTGAGGCAGTCGGTCTGGATGTAAGAAATATAATGCTATAGGTCAGGGGTTGCCAGTCCTGTTCCTGGAGATCTACCTTCTTGCAAAGTTCAGCTCCAAAGCTAATCAAACACATCTGAACTAGCTAATTAAACCTTCAGGAACACTGGATAATTTTGTGTTGAAACAGAATTGGAACTGAACTCTCCAGGAACAGGATTTGGAAACAAGACGCCTGAAGGTAACTTCTTAACAAGCTGGATAAGGATGATCTTAGGTTGTTTAAGATGGTCTCCCTGCCTTGCCAAGTTGGCCTTTAGCCTTTTTAGATGAGCGACCAGATGTAAAAATGCCTTAAACCCATCAAAATCTGTGAGACAAGCAAACCAGCTTAGGCTGGCTTAAGAAGTTTTATTCAGCAGGAATGAGGGGGGAAAAAACTGCAATTTTGAACTATACAGATTTTCTTTTTGCTAATGTCATTTGGGAATACTGATATATGAACCTTGTGACAAAAAGGCCAGTCTTGATGTCAACAAATTTTCATTATGCTGAAAAATTCAAGTATAAACATGTATTTCTTTTAGAACAAAACTATCAAATGGAGGGAATGAGAAGAAAAGTGAGATGTTGAAGTATAACGTTGCCTGGCTACTGTTCAGAAGACGTCCGCTACAACAGCTTGGCCATGTAATAACATGCGTCAACGATATTTAAAACAACGGCGCTGCTACCGCTGCTGATGAGCTCTCTTGTCCTCAGTGTGTTTACATCAGCCAGACTGTTCCCGCTCATTTCGGCCTCACGATTCATGAGAGGAACCAACACATTTTTCACAGAGTCCTCTGAGTTCATATAAACGCTGTGGATGTTTGGAGAGCGTTAATGGAAGAGGTCTTCCTAAGATCCTTTAAATCCAGGGAATTAGGAATACTTGCAGCTGACACTGTGGAATCTCACACTTTATATGTTGTAGTCAGAGATCACTTTGGCCTCTGAAAGCAGAAGTTATATTTGTGTATGAGAAGATGTGGAGCAAACAAGTTTCTAAAAATGTGATTTAGCAACATTCTCAACTGTTGTTAAAACAATACTGACTGTAATAAATATATAATATAACATAACATAATATACAGTGTATATATATATATATATTTGTAATAGGTGACAGTTGAACTGTTGTACTATCAAACCATGCAAAAAACCCTGGACAACCTAATGCAGAGAAAGCCCTTGGCTTTTCCAGCAGATCTAAATAGGATTTATATCTCTGCTAAACTGCAGACAGGAAGCGTAAAGCCAAGTTAGACAGTTGTATGTACTGTAGTCTTAAGACACAATTGACATCAAAGTGTCTCCAAAAAGTGAACATAATACCTGGGGTCTAAGACTGTCAGAGCAAAATCAGCCTTCCTCTGTAAACTGGAGAGAGAGTGACAGTGACGGACTCCGATCAAGACCGACTCACATCTGAAACACATTTGGCACATCTGAGATCCTATAAAACTGTAAGAGTTCAGCTAGTAAGCCATCACTCCTTAGTGATGCTCTGTGGAACCGTATCTCCCCTACCAGACAAAGCTGAGAGACAGCAGCCGCATATACAGCTTCTGTTTAGCTGCAGGTTTGCAATTGATTACTGTAAAATATGGCAAACTAGAAAATGCACATCCAGAAATACAGAAAATTTATGGATGGTTTGGTACATTTCACTATGTATATACATTATGCCTTTGATTCAATCTTATTAAAAAGTCATTTATTATGTTTGTTCCCCCCCCAGTTTGTCTCTTCAGATTTTCTAGATAGTGTTTAATTTTTATTAGTGCTGTCAAAAAATTAATCGCGATTAATCGCATCCCAAATAAAAGTTTTTGTTTACATAATATATGTGTGTATACTGTGTATAT